>ML813032.1:4521-24348 GCA_009831015.1 Picea engelmannii | reverse complement strand
AAACAGTTTGAAGTAACCCTAAAAACTAGAAAATAGTTTTGAAGGATCTTCAGTGGCATGAGCATGTGCATGTATTAGGCCTACAATGACATCACCAAAGGATCTTCAATGGCTAGTTGAAGGGAAGCATGGGGTAAACAACTGGCAAAATCCCAACAACAGATTCTGGTGGGAATCACAACTCTGTTAATAATTACCCTTCGATCGTTTTCCCACTATATCTAATAGTTTTTTGTTTGTGTCTCTTGATCAACCAAAAATTTTAGAAAAACTTCAATTGCATCAGATCAAACAAAATTATGATTTTCTTTTATCGGGTTGCAAGAAGGTTGCATAATGCATGTTCTATTGTTGTTTTATCACTACATGGGAGGTTGTTTCATGGTCGTCCCTCTCTCATGCCATACCATAGCATCCATACCATGGATAGCGTTCACCTTCCTACGAAGTCATTTGACGTGGTCTCTCTCGACATTTAAGCCAACTGACGTAGGGAGATGCGATGCAATGCACGCTTTAATGCCACTCCTCATCCCTACATCCTCCATTTCAAATTTTTGTAAAATCTCCACTCCCGATCCTTTTATGCTCAGTTCTAGTTTATCTGAAAACTCCAACTGATCATAAAATGAGCGAGAGTTTGCACCATGGAAAATTTGGTGATGGTCTCTTCCTTGGCGTTGTTTTTCGTATGTTTCGTGTCTACCTTTTCCCAAGAAATCTGGGATGAATTATCAGCGACACATCAAGTTCTGGATGTGGAGGAAGCCTTGAAGCTCAGGACTGCTCTGTCCAAGGTTAGTGCCCAAGAATGGAGCGAGACAGTGCAAGGGGAAGAGAGAAACAACATTTTTCTCCAGGTAGTTCACAAAGACTCACTGAGCAGCAACAACAACACAAGCCCGGTGAAGGAGATATTGCGGGAGAGATTGAAGCGAGTTGCTGCAAGAGTCGATTCTATCAATGCCTGCATGCAACTTGCTACAATGGGCGTCAACAAAGATGAGATGAATCCATTGAACGGTTCCATCATCGATGCAAGGTTCGATGCCAAGGACTTCAACAACTCTATAATCTCTAGGTTGACACAAGGCAGCGATGAATACTTCACAAAGCTGGGAGTGGGCACCCCGCCTCACTATACTTAAATGGTACTGAACATTGGTAGCAATATAATGTGGATTCAATGTTTGCCCTGTGCTAAGTGTTATGGCCAGACCGATCTATTTTTCAATCCTGCTACTTCATCCACATACAAAAAGGTTCCATCTGTGACTCCGTTGTGCAAGAAACTAGACATCAGTGGCTGCAGAAACAAGAGGTATTGCGAATACCAGGTCTCCTATGGGGATGGGTCTTTTGTTAAATATAATGTAACCTCAACATGCTGACTGTACACTGCCAGCTGTCCTGGCCAGCTGTACTTTCTTTTCTTGATTTGCTTGAGCCTATTTAGCTCAGCTATTTTCCTTTTGCACAACACTTCTTCGTTAACTCTTCTCATTGTACTTTCTCCTTACATTCTCAATATACTGAATACTATTTCTGCTCTATTCTTTCTCTCTACATTTCTTGCTTCACAATTTATCATGGTATCAGAGCTTCAGCAGTAAGCCTCTTCACACAGACTGGAGAGCAACACGATCCTCACAGCGCATAGCTTAAATCGACATCCAGAGCATGGGACACAACTTTTTCACAAGGATTGGAGAGTTATCCACCATCTGCTCAAAAGATCGTCACAGGAAACTCCCATGAGGAAGAAGAGTGCTATACGCTCGAAAGATCGAGGAAGCAGAGACTGCAAAAGGAGAAAGTTTAAAGATTCATGAACAATTTTAGATTCGTCAAAGATTCACGAAGAAGAGCTACAAGAGGCAGGAACATTTGAAGAATTCAAAGAAATTCATTCAAATTAGTGAAAGATTGTTGAAGAAGGCAGAATCATTTAAAGAATTTCGAGAATTCTCTCAAACCCGTCAAAGATTGTTGCAGAGAACAGAATGCTTCAAAGAATTCGTGTAATTCTTTCAAATCTATGAAAGATTCACGAATTTTCTTCCGCAGGAGAGAATCTTTGCAAGAATAGAAAAGAACTCACAAAAGCAGCCAAGAATGAGCAATCGCAGCCGTAAGATCTATCTTGTGATCAGATCTGAGGCAAAAATTCAGTTCAAAAGGGACAAGGAGAGCACAGAAAAGGTGAAAGAATTACATCCATTGGATTTTGCGCAGAGGACCGATAGTCGTCGGATCCGTGAGAAAGTGCATGAGGCTTAGTCCTCTGGAGTGCACAGGAAAAATTTTGACTTGCGAAGTCACAAAATTGTTAGGACCGTCCATCAAGGGACACGCGACGAGATCTCGGAATTTCACTAACTCGCAGGGTGTAAAGGTCAGAAGACTGCCATGAGAATTTGCGAATCGTGAAATCCCAATTCATTCTAGACCATTGGACCGAGAAAGATAGTGAGTCGTCGATCTAACCCTATGGCGAAATCGGGAATCGAGAGTTGGACGAGGAAAGGAGACTACACTCCAAACCCCGATACGTGAAATCCTGAAATCATCTGGACCATCCATCAAAAAGGACATGTGGCAGCAGATCCAAGCGCCATCAAAATTTTGGCATTTCGGAGTTTGGGATATCGGAGGTCTTGTTGACGAAGGTCGGGACACTCCATAGCAAAAGTCCCAAAAAGATCACAGTCGTCCATTCGTTGGGACACGTGGCGGAGATCATGGAAACCGTCGGTATTTCGGCTACCGAGGTTTCAAGTTGATAGAGGATTTGTGTCACTGGGGTTCGCAAGTCGCAAAATCGCGAAACGCAAGAGGAACTTCCATCTTGAGGAGATGTGTGGCAACAATCCAAGATTTCAAGAGATTTTCCGAAAGGAGAAGGACACTTTGCCATTTCGGCATTCCGCGTATCGATATTTCGGGGGTCAAGAGGACAGGAGATGGGGAACTTGAGTCACGAAACCCATAAACAAGACTGTGGTCTTATGAGTAGTGGTCACATGGACCAAGGAATAGCTCAAGGGGCTAATGCGATAAAGGTCATTTCGGCATTTCGGCCATCCAAGAGACATGAGGTCGGGCGCTTTACATCATAAAATCCTGAAATAGGACTGCAGTCATATGGGAAGCGGTCACATGGACCGGATATATAGCCTTGGGGATAATTGTTGTTAAAGCCATTTCGGCAAATCGACATTTCAGAGATCGGAAGGATGAAGGGTCAAGGACTCTTGACATCGGGAAATAGGAAGTCCCGAATCGCGAAAAGCCGATAGCGCTTTAACATTTAGGCACATAGTCACATTGAACGGAGACTAAGGGATAATCCAAGGCCGTTAAGATCTCTTCGGCGTTTCGGCGACCGGAAGTTGGAGAGACAAGAGTTCAAAGGACTCGCATACAACAGTCCCGAAGTCCCGAAGGATGAAATTCTGAAGTCACTGCAAATTACATGCAAGAGACAGGTAAATACAAATTTTTTCCCAACCTTTTTTTTGTTTTGCTAAATTTGTTAAAAATGGCGACGTCTAGCAATTTAGGACCAACTCGGGGTCTGATTCTTCTTGGAAATAACTATGAGTTCTGGTCTCTTCAAATGAGATCGTTCTTGCAAGCACAAGAGTGTTGGGATCCAGTGGATCTTGGATATGTGGAACTAGATCCAGTAGACCTTGCCTCCATGACAAACCAGCAGAGAATTGCCCAGGCAAGTCAGAGGAATAGAGAAAATAAAGCTAAATTCTAGATTCAAAATTCAGTGGATGATTCGATTTTCTCAAAAATCACAGGCGCTAGTACTTCAAAACAGGCCCGGGACATCCTTAAATCAGCCTACCAAGGCAATGACAGGGTCAAAAAAGTCAAACTGCAGACCTTGAGGATACAATTCAAGACTTTAAGAATGACAGAGTATGAAAATGTGGATCAGTTCATGACCAGAGTCATGGGAATCGTGAATCAAATCAGATTGACTGGTGAAGCCATCACTGATCAATGCGTTGTTGAGAAAGTCCTCAGAAGTTTACCAAAGAAATGTGAAATGGTTGTTACAACAATCCTTGAATCCAAGGATCTGTCACGTTTTTCAACAGATGAACTGACTGGTTCCCTGGTGACACATGAGACTAGACTACATCTCACAGATGAGTCAATCGCCAATGCCTTCAAAACTCAATTCTCCTTCAGCAGAGGGAGAGGCAGAGGTCACCAAGGATGAGGGAGTACTACAAGTGACCAACACTCGAATGGAGGTAACAGACAACAGAGCCAACATCAAATTTTCCAAGGTCACAGACAACAACACCAGAATCAGAATTTTCATCCTCAAAGAGGCAGAGGGAGAAGATCAAATGATAAATCAAGCATACAATGCTATTACTACAAAAAGTATGGGCACTATGAATCTGAATGCAGGAAGAAGAAAGAAGATTAGCTCTCAGGCATAGCACATGTGTCAAATCACATGGGAGAAACCTCAAAAGGAATGTTTCTCTCATGTCACAAGTCTAAAGAACAACCCAAAGATCTCTGGTTGCTGGACAGTGGATGCAACAATCACATGACAGGTAACAAATATTTACTTTCATGCATTGATTCTTCAATCCCATCTGATATTACACTTGGAAATGATTCCTTAGTCAAAGTTCAAGGCAAAGAAATTGTTCCTATTCTTACTAAATAGAATGTAAAGAAGGACATAAACAATGTTTATCATGTTCTAGATCTAAAACATAATTTGCTAAGTGTAGGACAACTCATTGAACAATGCTATAAGGTACTCTTTGAGGGAGCATCTTGCAAGATATATGACAAAATCCCTAGCAGAAAATTGATTTCTGAAATCCACATGACTCAGAATAGGATGTTTCCCCTTACACTAAGAACTACAAATCTGATTCAACAATATGCACAAAGTGCATCCACCCTGAATGAAACAATGGTTTGGCATACAATATTTGGACATCTACCCTTTAAGAGTCTGAGTCTTCTTCAGAAGCACTCCATGGTCAAAGGTCTTCCCATCTTCAAAGAACAAAATTCCCCATGTGAGTCTTGCATACTTGGAAAACATAAGAGAACTAGTTTTCCACAGTCATCTAAGCAAGCCAAACAACATCTCGAACTAGTTCACACTGACTTATGTGGACCAATGCAAACAGAGTCCATAGGTGGTATCTTTTACTTTCTAACGTTTATTGATGATTTTAGTAGGAAAGATGAAGGCCCTACAGTGGACCCTACCCTGTACAAAAGTTTAGTAGGCAGTTTGTTGTATCTTACAACAACTAGGCCTGATATTATGTATGAAACTAGCCTTGTTTCCAGATTCATGGAATCTCCCAAAGATTCTCACTGGAAAATGGTGAAACGGATTTTGAGATATATTGCAGGAACTCTCAATTTTGGCTTGTGGTACACTAAATCTAATAGTAATCAACTATCTGGTTACACAGATAGTGATTTTGCAGGTAGCCTAGATGACAGGAAAAACACCTCAGGACATGTTTTTCACCTAGGCACGAACCTGATCTCATGGGCATCAAAGAAACAACCAATTGTATCAATCTCTTCTGCAGAGGCAGAGTATGTTGCTGCTACCTCAGCTTCTTGTCAAGCTGTGTGGCTGAGAAGAATATTGAAAGATATGTCACATACAGAAAAGGATCCAACTCCTATCTTCTGTGACAATACCTCAGCAATTGCTCTATCTAAAAATCATGTGTTTCACAAGAAAAGAAAACACATTGACACTCGCTTTCACTTCATCCATGAGCTAGTCAATAATGGTGATATTGCACTTCAATTCTGTGGTTCTTGAGATCAGTTCGCAGATATCTTCACAAAGCCACTGGGAAAATATGTTTTTGATTTTCAGATATGTTTCAGATGGATGCAACTGGCAATGGCAGAGTCATTATCAATTTTGGGACCTCTGTGACACGTTTGGTTGATTATGCTTATACTACAATGAGGGTTGCTTTCAGGGTCGGGACTGGGAACCTAAAGTTCGCAGGTGGGTTTTCTTTGTTTGATACTTGCTATGATTTACCGGGGATAAAATTCGTGAAGGTCCCCACGCTAGTATTTCATTTCCAGGGTGGTGCTGATATCTCTCTGCCTTGTACTAATTATCTCATCCTCGTGGATAGTTCCGCGAATTTCTTCTTTGCCTTTGCTAGGAACTCTGGTGGGATGTCCATTATTGGCAACATTCAACAACAAGGGTACTGTGTAGTGTTTGATAGTCTGGCAAATCGTATAGGATTTAAATCTGGTTCATGCCTAGCTTAGGAGAGCTTGTTTATTTGATTTTGATTTTTACTTGTATTGTCTTAACCTAATCTCTTCTCATATACCGTCCCCTACTACTATTCTTAATATTATTGAAAATTCTATTTGGGTTAAAGGATTCATACATTGTTGAATACCCATGAACCACATTATATCCTTAGGATAGTGTATCAACAAAAAATTGGTAGGTTTCCTTGAAGAAGCCTCTTCCATGTTAAGTAACATCATTCACCTAAGGCTACTAAATTTTGGGCATCTAATCCTTTGGGAACAAATCATTTTGATCAAAATTGGTTCCTTAAATTAGCTTTCCTACTAAAGCACACCCAAGAGAAAACCTAGGTCTAAATAACTTCAATATTTAGAAGGATTTCATATGTTTCTTCTCCCCCATGGAAATGAAACTTGACTTTTTATTTCCATAGGAGACAACAACCTTTTGTTTCTTTGAGTTATCACATTAGCAGGGATTTTAAGGTAAAATATAGTGTTTCTTAATGGATCCTAAGAGGAAACATCTAGAAGGATGAGGTGGACAAAGAGGTGACATGGTTCCCCAGCCCCTAAGACATGGTAAACAAGGTTCCCAATAAGAAATAAAATATGGTAAACAAGGTTCCCACAGATCATAGTTCCACAGGTCACAGTTTCACATGTCATAATTCCATAGTTCATAGTTCCAAAGGTCATAGTTCCACAGGTCAAAGTTCCAGAGGTCATAGTTCTAGAGGAAGTAGTTCAAGAGGTCATAGTTCTAGAGGGCGTAAGTTTAGAAGTCACAGTTCCACAGGTCATAGTTCCATAGGGTGTAGTTCTAGAGGTCATAGTTCCCGAGGTCATACTGTAGAGCTGGACGAGCTTCTTTGAATGCTATGAATCCTAGAAATTAAATGAACATGAAGTCAACTATGTGACTCATGATCTAGAACTGGCCTCCATAGTGCATGCCTTGAAAATGTGGAGGCATTACCTCCTAGGAAGGAAATTTGTACTTATGACAGATCACTGTGGATTGCGATATTTGTTTGAACAACCGAAGCTCAATGCCAGACAAGATAGATGGATGGCCCTCCTTAGCAAGTTTGATTTTGAAATCAAACACATTAAAGGAAAAGAAAATAGGGTGGTTGATGCCCTTAGCATAAGCATTAAAACAATTCACCTGGAAGCGATGATCACTTGTGAGAAGGATGTCAAGAAAAGAGTTAAAAATGCACAAGAGACAGACCCATTTGTCTAGACCGTGACCTCGTACCTACAACAAGAGCCCACCGGGGTAAAATATGAAGGCTACCAGATGACCGAAGGAGGTCTGCTCACTTATAGAAGCAGATTGTACATTCCAAATTGTGACGACTTGAAGAGGTTCATTATGGATGAACCACATAAAATACCCTATACTGGTCTTGCTGAGCGAACATGAGTTAACTTCTTCTTGCTTGCTGAGCGAACATGAGTTAACAACTCGCTGGGCCCTAAACCCCCTATTCTCCCAAGCCCCGAAGAAAACCCCCCTCCCCCTTGGACTTCATATCTCTCTCGACTCTATATATGTGGGCACCTAATATCTATGAGGGTTCACCCACTCTGGTTACCGAATACGTGCTTTATATTATTGATTCTATATTATGGATTCTATACGGAAGGTGCATATATGGAAGCATGCATATACGGAAGCTGCGCATATACGGAAGCATGCATATACGGAAGCTGCGCATATACGGAAGGTGCATATACGGAAGGGCGCATATACGGAAGCTGCGCATATACAGAAGCATGCATATACGGAAGCTACGCATATACGGAAGGGCACATATACGGAAGCTGCGCATATATGGAAGGGTGCATATATGGAAGCGCGCATATATGGGAGGTGCATATACCGAAGCTGCGCATATACGGAAGGGTGCATATACGGAAGCGTGCATATACAGAAGCTGTGCATATATGGAAGGTGCATATACGGAAGCGTGCATATACGGAAGCGTGCATATACGGAAGCGTGCATATACGGAAGCGTGCATATACGAAAGCTGCACATATACGGAAGGGCACATATACGGAAGCTGCGCATATACCGAAGCGCACATATACGGAAGCACACATATACGGATGCGCGCATATATGGAAGTGTGCATATACGGAAGTTGCGTAGGAAGGTGCATATATAGAAGGGAACGTATACGGAAGGGCACATATACGGAAGCTGTGCATATACAGAAGCTGCGCATATACGGAAGGGCGCATATATGGAAGGTGCATATACCGAAGCTGCGCATATATTGAAGCATGCATATACGGAAGGATGCATATATGGAAGGTGCATATACGGAAGCGCGCATATACGGAAGGTGTGCACATATACGGAAGCGCACATATACAAAAGCGTGAATATACATAAGTTGCGCATATACAAAAGCTGCATATATGGAAGCGCGCATATACTGACGTTGCATATACAGAAGCGCGCATATACGGAAGCTGCGCATATACGGAAGGTGCATATACGAAAACTGCGCATATACAGAAGCTGGTGCATATACGGAAGCTGGCATATACGGAAGCGCGCATATACGAAAGGTTCATATACGGAACCGCGCATATACAGAAGCGTGCATATATGGAAGTTGCACATATACGGAAGGTGCATATATGGAAGCGCCCATATACTGACGGCGCATATACAGAAGCGCGCATATACGGAAGCATGCATATACGGAAGATGCGCATATACAGAAGCATGCATATACGGAAGCGCGCATATACGGAAGCGCACATATACTAACGAAGTGCACATATACGGAAGCGCACATATATAGAAGCATGCATATACGGAAGCTGCGCATATACGGAAGATGCATATACGGAAGGGCACATATACGGAAGCTGCGCATATACGGAAGTGTGCATATATGGAAGTTGCGCATATACGGGAGGTGCATATACGGAAGGGCACTTATACGAAAGCTGCGCATATACGAAAGTTGCACATATATGGAAGGGCACATATACGAAAGGTGCATATACGGAAGCTGCGCATATACGAAAGCGTGCATATATGGAAGGTGCATATACAGAAGCGCGCATATACGGAAGGGTGCATATACGGAAGCTGCATATACGGATGCGCGCATATATGGAAGCGTGCATATACGGAAGCTGGTGCATATACGGAAGTGCACATATACGGAAGCTGGTGCATATATGGAAGCTGGTGCATATACGGAAGCGCACATATACGGAAGCGCACATATACGGAAGCTGGTGCATATACGGAAGCGCGCATATATGGAAGCATGCATATACGGAAGGTGCATATACAGAAGCGTGCATATACGGAAGCTGCACATATACGAAAGTGTGCATATACGGAAGTGTGCATATACGGAAGCCGCGCATATACGGAAGCACGCATATATGGAAGCTGGTGCATATACGAAAGCGTGCATATACGAAAGCACGCATATACAAAAGCGTGCATATACAGAAGCGCACATATACGGAAGCGTGCATATACGGAAGCTGCGCATATACGGAAGGTGCATATATGGAAGCTGCGCATATACGGAAGGTGCATATACGAAAGCGCGCATATACAGAAGCGTGCATATATGGAAGATGCGCATATACGGAAGGTGCATATACGGAAGGGCACATATACGGAAGGGTGCATATATGGAAGGGTGCATTTATGGAAGGTGCATATACCGAAGCGTGCATATACAGAAGCTGGCGCATATACGGAAGCACGCATATATGGATGCGCGCATATACGGACGCTGAGAAGAGTTAACTAGCTCGCTTGGGAAGAAGAAAATAAGCACCCAATTTAGGTTTCCCACTGATTCGATACTTGAAGTGCGTTCAGAATGCCAAGGATTGGCTACATTACAGTACAAAAGAAAGACTGGTATCTTTGAAGCAATTACAAAAACTGTTCAGGAATTACAAAAAGATAGATTAGTCGGTGTTAACATCCGGAGGGTCGCTTTCCTTTGAAGCTTGATTCCTATATTTACTGGCGCCTGCAGCATGAGACGAATTCTTGTAATGTTTTTATTTTTTAATAATAATAAATATACTATAGGTTTTCTATTCAGAACATACATAATTTTATAGTTTGGGTCCTCTGGAGTCTGCCACAAAATGGAAACCAAACCTCCCTCCCTTGTTCATATCAAGATCTTTAATGTTCAAACTAGAAGTGCTTCCACAGTTTCATCTACACCACTTGCTCACTGTTTCTAGGTAGCTTCGGCATGCAAGTGTAGCCATAATTATGAGAGTTTCTTACAAAACTAGAGGCAAATTAGAAAGCCCCCCTAAACCAAAAAGCCAAGCTAACTAGACTAACTCAATTGCTAACCCTGGGAAAAAAGACTACCTAGGGTCGTCATAGCTCCCTGAAGGGTTTGAGTGCGGGTTTGAGTGCCACGCTCGATTGCCAGTAGATAGATTGTGTTTTTGCTGGATTTTGGCCTTTCTTCTTCCTCATCCACCATAATGGGATTTGCTTGGGTGCCTGTCAGCTTTTTGCTTTCCTCTGCTCCATCCCTCTACGTGTCCTTAGGGGCCTTTGTCTTTTCATGGAATCGGATGCCAAATTGCTCCTTACAGAATAGCTCAAATTTGGCTTCCAAAACCCATATCGCTTGGTGGATGGCCCACATTTCAGCATGTTGTTAAACCATGGCCTGGGCCACCATCGCTTTCGTCATCCAATAAACTTCTGCAAGACGGAAGAAGTTGGTGTCCCTTGTACGATATTTCTCAGGGTGGGGGACCCATTCCTTCACGAGATTTTTGTCTCTTATAGCCATGGTTGTTGTCTCGCTTGGAATTAATCATGTACTTGCCCCACTTTCGCCCATTATTTCGACGATTGATCCAGATCCTTCGGGGTCTAGGTTGATCCGACCTGCTCATTCTTGTTTCTGGTGTGGTTGGGTACGACGTTTTTGTCCTTCCCCCATTAATCTGAAGTTTGATCAAATTTGGATCATTTTTCCACTTCTTCATTATGTCCTCCTTTATGTTCCCATGATGATTGCTGGTTGACCGAACAACTCCACCTATTTCCGAAACGACCTGTGTCAGACCTTCAAGGCTATTCGTGGTAATCATGGTAACACTTGGGCCTCTGATAGCCCTCACAGTGCTCGTCCCTCTCCACCTGTCCTATCATGCAGTTGGTTGTCATGGTGGTTGAGACGTGTAAGGTTATCATGTAGATCTCATGTCCCCACGTCGTGCCATTGCCATTGCGACGCACTTTGGGCCTGACCCACAGCCACATTAGCAAGGTAGTCAACGGTCGCATTTTCCCGTCTACTGTCGTGGCTTGGGATTATTGTTGACGTGCCACAGATGGTCAATGCCACCTCCGCGAGCCCAACAAACAATCTCCAATTTTTGAGACTTTTTCTTGCGAGGCATCGTTTATGATTTTTCCTAGAGCCGAGACCAAAAGTTTGGATTCTCCTTCAGCGATGAGCATCGAATACCCCCCGACCTTCCCCCATTGCATACCTATCAGTAATCCTTCTAATTTCGCTCTGTTGTTGGTGGTATGCCCCAATATGATAGTGTATAGGCTGATGATTTCTCCCTTGGCATCCCTGAAGATTCCTCCGGCCCCTCCTGGTCCTGGGTTTCCCTTGGATGCCCCGTAAAAATTCAATTTCAGGAATCCCTAAGGGGGGCTCCCATGTCTCTCCACGCAACTGATGCGTTTCCTGGGGTTTTTCTAGTGGGAGCGTCGACTTACCTTTTCCTGGGCTCCATATGGCTAACAGACCTTTCTCGTGCCATGTCGTTGTTAGATCTTCTTCCTATTAAGGGGCCTGGGCTATGGTCTCTCGTATGTTGTTCAAGACCCCTTGCCAAAGTAGTTCTAGGGATGGAGGTTGGTTTCAAAAGATCCATATGTTTCTGGTTTTCCATATATTCTAAAGGAGGTATCCTAGGAAAAGCATCCAAGTACGATTCATAATTTAATTATGGTAAGGATTTGTTCCCTAGTATTCTATTGTCTTTATGATGTCTTGTATGTTCCAATATGAGATTATGAATATTGACCTCTGGAAATATGCCCTTCAGAACTATGACCTTTGGAACTACGCCCTTTGGAACTATGACCTGTGGAACTACGCCCTCTAGAACTAGGCCCTCTGGAACTATGACCTGTGGAATTGTGACCTTTGGAAGTACGACCTCTGGAACTAATCCCTCTGGAACTACGCCCTCTGGAACATGGTGATTTTGGTCGTCTGCAAGAAGAACATCATAATGGAGGCCACTACCAAGCTCTTCTTTGAACGAGTGTGGGTACATTTTGGGGTACAACAAACCATTGTCTCAGATTGGGACAACCGGTTCCTCAAAACATTGGGACAAATAGATCCACAACGAAATCTCTATATACGGAAGAGAGCTTCCGTATATGCCCATATTGCCTTCCATATATGCACATTTTATCTTTCGTATATGCTCATTTTGGCTTCAATAAATGCGCATATACGGAAGCCAAAATGCGCATATAGGGAAGAGAGATTTACAGAATCCAAAATGTGCATATACAGAAGCTCTCTTCCGTATATGCGCATTTTGGCTTTCGTAAATGCACATTTTGGCTTCCGTATATGCACATTTTTTCCTTCCGTAAATGCGCATATATGAAATCTCTCTTCCATATATGTGCATTTTGTCTTCCGTATATGCGCATCTACGGAAGCCATAATGCGCATATACGGAATCCCTCTTCCGTATATGCACATTTTGGCTTCTGTAAATGTGCATATAAAGAAGCCAAAAAGCACATATACAGAAGCTCTCTTCCGTATATGTGCGTTTTGGCTTCCGTATATGCACATTTTTTCCTTTTGTAAATGCGCATATACAGAAGCCAAAATGAGCATATACAGAAGAGAGTTTTCATATATGCACATTTTGGCTTCCGTATATGCGTATTTTGGCTTCCGTAAATATCCATATATGGAAGCTATCTTCCGTATATGTGCATTTTATCTTCCATATATGCGCATTTTGGATTCCGTAAATGCGCATATACGAAAGCTCTATATACAAAAGAGAGCTTCTGTATATGCGCATTTTGACTTCCGTAAATGTGCATATACGAAAGGCAAAATGTACATATACGGAAGAGAGCTTCCATAAATTCACATTTTTGTTTTCCGTAAATGCGCATTTTTTCCTTCCATAAATGTGCATATACGGAAGCTCTCTTCCGTATTTTTCCTTCCGTATATGCGCATTTTGGCTTCTGTAAATGCGCATTTACAGAAGCCAAAATGTGCATATACGGAAGAGAGATTTACGGAAACCAAAATGTGCATATACGGAAGCTCTCTTCTGTATATGTGCATTTTGGCTTCCGTAAATGCGCATTTTGGCTTTTGTAAATGCGCATTTTTTCCTTCCGTAAATGCACGCATATACAGAATCTCTCTTCTGTATATGCACATTTTTTCTTCTGTATATGCACATTTACAGAAGCTCTCTTCTGTATATAGAGCTTCCGTATATGCACATTTTGGCTTTCGTAAATGTGCATATACAGAAGCTATAAGAAATGCAAGATGGCAAGAGATGCTAACTAAAATGGAAAATAGGCTTAGTTGTTGGACCCATAGATTCCTCTCTTTGTCGTGAAGACTTATGCTCATTAAATCGATTTTAATGGCTATGACGGTCTATTTGTTCTCAGTTTTGGCAACACCCGAGTACATCTTTCAAAAAATTCACTAAATCCAGGGAAACTTCCTATGGGGAGGAACAAAAAGAGAAAACAAATGGGCTCTAGTCGCCTAGGAAAAAATGTGTGAACCAAAGTCTTGAGGAGGCTTAGGGTTAAAATACCCCCAAAGGCTGAGCCAGGCCCTGGCGGCTAAAATTTACTAGAGATGGATCAAAAAATCAAAAGTGCTCTGGGATAGGATTTGGTAGGGGAAACATGCCAAATATATCTCCCCTCAAGACTGGATTCATTTGGAGGGAGACAGATCGGGATTGATGATTTGGAATTATGCTTGGAAAAAAAGAGTGATGGTAAGAAAATCAGAGTTTTTGGGAGCTACATGATGGTTAGTTGGCCCTTTTCTGGGAGGACGTGTGGGAGAAACGTCTGATGCTGAGCTCAGACGAACGACTACAGACAATCAAAGATAAGATGATAGGGGATGGAAGGATGAACGTTGCACAATATTGGGAGGAACACCCACACCGTGTCACTGGTAGAACAAAATCCTAGATCCTGCCCACTGAATGGCCTATAGAATGGAATGATCCACCTATTCAGGTCATGGAGGATATTGTAAAAGACTACCCACCACCCAACAGGCAGGGCTAGGACATCCTTAGATGGGGTAAAAAGGTGGACGATAACTTCCACATCAAGTCCGGAGCCTACCAAGAAGCCATGGGTCTGGGGAATGAGCCCAAAAGACTAGTCTGGTCTAAGGTATGGAACTCCCAATTATGGCCCAAAGTGGCCACCTTTCTATGGATAACAATCAACATAAAAGTGCTAACTTGGGACATGATCATAAGGAGAGGGTTTGCAAGCCCATCAATCTATCTACTATGCAATCAAGAAGAAGAAACCCTAAACCAGGTCCTCAATTCATGCCCGTTAGCTTTGGAATTATGGGACATAGGGGCCGTAATATTCATAATAGCATACTGGAACATACAAGACATCATAAAGACAATAGAATACTGGGGAAAAAATCCTTACCATAATTCAATTATGAACCGTGCTTGGATTCTTTTCCCAGGACACCTCTGGAATATATGGAAAACCAGAAACAAATGGATCTTATGAAACCAACTTCCATCCCTAGAACTGCTTTGGCAAGGGGTCCTCAACAACATACGAGAGACCATAGCCCGGGCCCCTTAACAGGTAGAAGACCTAACAACGACAGGGCACAAGAAAGGTCTGTTATCGATATGGAGCCCAGGCAAAGGTAAGCCGAAACTCCCATTAGAAAAACCCCATAAACCGTATCAGCTGCGTGGAGAGACATGGGATCCCCCCTCAAGGATTCCTGAAATTGAATTTTGATGGGGCATCTAGGGGCAACCAAGGGCCAGAAGGGGACGAAGGAATCTTCAGGGATTCCAAGGGAGAAATCATCAGCCTATACACTGACATATTGGGGCATACCACCAACAACATAGCTAAATTAGCAGGATTACTGGGAGGTCTACAATGGGTGAAGGTTAGGGGGTATTCGACGCTCATCGCTGAAGGAGACTCCAAAATTTTGGTCTCGCCTCTAGGAAAAATCATAAACAATGCCTCGCCAGACAAAGCCTCAAAAAATTGGAGATTGTTTGTTGGGTTCACGGAGGTGGCACTGACCATCCGTGGCATGTCAGCAATAATCCCAAGTCACGACAGGAGACAGGAAAATGTGGCTGATGACTACCTTGCTAATGTGGCATTGGGCCAGGCCCAAAGTGTGTCCCAATGGAAATGGAACAACGTGGGGACAAGAGATCTAGAGGATAACCTTACACGTCTCAATCGTCGTGACAACCAACTGCATGAAAGGACAGGTGGAGAGGGGCGAGCACCATGAGGGCTATCATAGGCCCAAGTGTTACCATGATTTCCACGAATAGCCCTAAAGGTCGGACATAGGTCATTTCGGAAATAGGTGGAGCTCTATGGTCAACCACCAGTCATCATGGGAAGATAAAGGAGGACATAATGAAGAAGCGGAAAAATGATCCAAATTTGATTGGGCTTCAAATGAATGGGGGAAGGACAAAAACGTCATACCCAACCACACCAGAAACAATAATGAGCAGGTCGGATTAGCCCATACCCCGAAGGATATGGATCAATCGTCGAAATAATGGGAGAAAGTGGGGCAAGTACAACATTAATTCCAAACGAGACAACAACCATGGCTATAAGAGACAGGATCTCATTGATCCCCAGGATGTCGAAATTTCTTGCTGAAGTCAGTCTAATTTGCAAAGTTGGATTCATCATTCCTATTAGAAGAGGATCTCTGATAGAAAGAGAGGGGGCGGAGCCATTTCCTTGTGACTAAAAACAATCAGACTTGTAGGGAGGAAATCATCCTCGCCTCCCTCCAGGATTTTTCTAGTAGACTTGTGACTAGAGATTCAAGGTCCAAGTCCGAAAAGATGGAAAGTGGTCACCGTTGAACCATGGCAGGAAAGAAGACTGGGCCACTGAGGAATAAGGACTCGTAGCCAAGGAAAGGTGAAGGGAGTCATCCTGCAGGAACCCCTGCTATTACCAATTGTCACGTGACCAGGGTAGTCAGAGGGAAAGGACAAGATACCAGAAGCTGTGTTCAGCAGAAGAGAAATAACTAATGGGGAGAGTCTAGGAGGAAGTACTAAGAAAGAGGAAGAACATGTCAAACGAAGAAATTATGTGGTCCATGAAGGAATGGGTCCACCACCCTAGGAAATATCGTACAAGGGACACCGAGTTCTTTCGTCTTGCAGAAGTCTATTGGATGACGAAAGCGATGGTGGCCCAGGCCATTTTTTAACAACAAGTTTAAATGTAGACCACCCACCAGGCGATCTGGGTTTTGGAAGCCAAATTCGAGCTATTCTGCAAGGAACAATTTGGCATCCGATTCAACGAAAAGACAAAGGCTTATAAGGACACACAGAGGGATGGAGCAGAGGAAAGAAAAAAGATGAAAGGCACCCAAGAAAATCCCATTATGGTGGATGAGGAAGAAGAAAGGCCGAAATCCATCAAAAATGCAATCCGTCGACTGGCAAGCGAGCATGGAACTCAAACCCTTTAGGGAGCTATGAAGACCCTAGGTAGTATTTTTTCCCAGGGTTAGCAATTGAGTCAGTCTAGTTAGCTTGGATTTTTGGTTTTGGGGGGCTTTCTAATTTGCCTCTGGTTTTGTAAGAAACTCTCATAATTATGGCTACACTTGCACGTCGAAGCTACCTAGAAACAATGAGCAAGTGGTGTAGATGAAACTGTGGAAGAACTTCTAGTCTGAACATTAAAGATCTTGAGATGAATAAGGGAGGGAGGTTTGGTTTCCATTTTTTGGCAGACTCCCGAGGACCCAAACTGTAAAATTATGTATGTTCTGAATATAAAATCTATAGTATCTTTTTTATATTAAGCAGGTGCCAGTAAAGACAGGAATCAAGCTTCAAAGGAAAGCGACCCTCCGGATGTTAACACTAACTAATCTATCTTTTTGTAATTCCTGAACAATTTTTATAATTTCTGCAAAGATACCAGTATTTCTTTTGTACTGTAATGTATCCAATCCTTGGCATTCTGAATGCACTTCAAGTATCGAATTAGTGGGAAACCTAAATTGGGTGAGATCTAGTAGATGATATGATCAATTGTTGCTCGCCCTCTGTATTTTTGTTCTTATTACGCCGAAAGGCGTACACCTATTGACAATGGACACAATTAATGATCTTTTAATCTTTAATTCTTATTTGATGGCTAAGCATTGAAGATGCTGTCATATTCTTAGTTGTCCTCCAAAATCAATGCGTCAAATTTATTGTTCATAACTTCCTTGCATTTATGAAGGCATCTGTTAACATGTTTACTTTTTTACATTTACCTAATCACATTATAAATTTACTGTAAAAATACATAATTGCCACGTTCAAATGATTAAGGAAGATTAAAATATATGCAGGCCAAGTTTATATCATTAAAAAACACTATGCACACGTGCCATCTAAGATGAGGGTCTCTGAGAGGCCATATGCACGCGCCATTGGCCTTCCACCGCCTCGTCTCAGAGTGGGCAGTTGAAATCCGTGGTTGTGGCTCTCGATGGGTTCAGGTGTCTCTACGTGAACTGCTTGCACCCTCTTCTCTCCAGAAATAATAACAGTTATAAGCATTTGAAATCTGATTCAATATCCAAGGATGCTTCGTCTTCATCCAAGCAAAAGTAGAGCAAGGACGAGGTCTATCTTTCCCTCTCGCTATTTTCCATCGATCGCTACTGGAGAATACCTCCTCTGGATTCGAATTCAGCTCGCATGGCCGAAATTGTGTGCAAGCCATGTTCGGATGAGCAACAACCAGCCTCCTACTCCACCTCTTTCACTTCCGATGTGCACTTCCTTCTGGATGGGTGGAGAGGCAACTGTAGCTTTCACCCATCTAATGCAAACAACAATATTATCCCTCATCATTCAACAAGGAAGATCGGCATTAACGCGGAAGATGCAAAGTATTTTTGGGGATCCATGGATTCACAATCTTCTTCCAAATAACTCTCACACAGATAGACAGCATGATAGACAGCATGATAGACAGTTGTTTCAGAAGGTTTGAGTATCTTCAATTCTGTAATATTAACATTACTTGTCGATTACTTCCTAAATCTTTACTTCTTAAATCTTCTAATCACATAGACATATCAGACAATGGTTTCATTCTCATGGGTTGCAGATATTTACATTAATTCTCCGCCTATCAAAATCACATATATTTTATTAGGGTTGTTGTGCATATCTGGCCATAGTAAAAAAAATTAGAAGTCGAAATCTCTGGAGATGTAATACCGCTATAAATACTGTTATTATTGAAGAAGCCAAGAGAGTAATATCCATTCAACTTGCTATGTAGTATTGAATAATGCTATGCAGTATTGAATAATGTAGCAGGTGGATTATAGGTCTTAGAACTTGAATTATTTTCAGATTTTATAACCAAAATCCACTTTTTAAATCCTAAATTTATCTAGGACTTCAATGTTGTGTAGCAAACTAGATAACCATAAATCCATCTACACTTCAATGCTGCTGGGTAAGCTAGATATTGGCCACCATAAAGCCGTGAAATGCTCCAGAAGTGTTGTTGATTTTGATAGGCCAGATATGCACAACAACCCTAATAACCATATCTAGATAGGCCAGATATACACAACAACCCTAAAAACCATATCAAATTCACTCTTGTTTTGAATGGAACCCTTTCGACGTTCTCCAGCCTAGAGTCGGCTGTGCTACTAATATAATATAGTTGATTTATTTTTAAAAAACACTAACATTTTATACATAAACATTCCACTACATTAACCCTAACAAAATTTATTACATATCAAAATACTTAACTAAATCACTATTGTTATAATTTTTACATCTAATATGTTCCTCGACTGAGGATATAAAATTAAAATTTGCATGTGACTACTTTCAGACTGAGAAAGCTTCACGGTATTTCAGTAATAGTTTAACAAACATTATTAAATTATAATCTCTGTCAAATCATTACTTAATTTGAGATAACTTCACGAAATTAGTAAGAAAATTATAATTTTTTTAAACTACAAATGCATAACCACATAATCACCTTCAAATTGGCAACATAATCCAATGATATAGATGAGCATCAGGTCAGCTCTATAATATTGAAATCACAGATATCATGAAAGATGAAAACCCAAAAGTTTTCAACCAAATTCAAATTTTGAAGACTGAAAGTGGTAA
>ML813031.1:70263-81530 GCA_009831015.1 Picea engelmannii | reverse complement strand
TGAGTGATTCTTCTTCAGATTTGGTTGATCCCACGATGTACGGACAATTGATAAGATCCTTGATGTACCTGGTTAACATCGAGCCGGATATATGCTTTGCAGTGAACACTTTGAGTCAATGCATGGTTGAGCCTAGACATGTACATTTGGTAGCAACAAAGCATGTATTGAGGTACCTCCATGGTACGGTTGGATATGGACTCAGATATGTCTCGGACGGTGAAGTAAAAGCTGCAAGGTTATACAGATTTTGACTAAGTGAGGAGTGCAGTGGACAGGAAAAACACATCAGGATGTTGCTTCAGTTTGGGATCAGGTATGATCTCATGGTTGAGCAGAAAACAATCGTCAATGGCACTCACTAAAGCAGAGGCAGAATATATAGCAACCAGTGTTGCAAGCCGTGAAGCAGTGTGGCTTCGGAAGTTGCTTGTAGGGTTATTTGATCTAGAGTTGGAGCCAACTTTGATATACTGTGATAATCAAAGTTGCTTGAAGCTTTCAAAAAATCCAGTCTTTCATGACAAGTCAAAGCATATAGAGATCAAATACCATTTCATCCGAGACATGGTGCAGAAAGGAGTAGTGAAACTTTGGTACATATCCACAGATGAGAAGATAGTAGACTTTCTCACCAAGCCTTTGTCTAGAGTGAAGTATGAGTACTTCAGAGACAAGCTTGGCGTGATGTAGAATGTCCACCCTTGTTGAGAGGGAGTTGTGAGGTTTCTCCTACAACGGGCTGATACTCTCCCTTTGGCCAAGGGATTCCCATATCAGTCATGTGAAGTGACTGAGGGAGTAATGAGTAGCCTGGTACAAGTCTTGCCTAATCCATGTGAAGTGGTTGGGTGTGATTAGGACTTGTAGCGGGGTCTTGCCTACGCCATGTGAAGTGGCTGGGTGTGATTAGGACCATGGCGTAGCCTTGCCTAAGCCATGTGAAGTGGCTAGGTGTGAATGAGGCTATGGTGGTAGTCTTGCCCATACCATGTGAAGTGGATGGGTGTGATTGAGACTACTAGGAGAGGAGAAACATCATAGATACTTGCAGCGTAGTCTTGAGACTATGGTGGTAGTCTTGCCCATGCCATGTGAAGTGGATGGGTGTGTGTTTGGGACTATTAGAGGAGAACATCATGGAAGAATACCTCCCTCGCTAAGAGGGAGTGTTGATATTTTGTAGCAGCGGGAGTTATTCCCTCTTGGACAACTTTTCTTAGAAGAAGATTCCAAGAAGTCAAAGGAAGACCATTGAACAGTTGAAGAACACCCTGGAAGAGAAGTCGGACAAGAAAGTAATAAAGTGGAAATAGAATTTCCAGGAAGAGAAATCGACCCATAGGAAAATAATAAAGTGGAAATAGAATTTCCAAGAAAAGACGTCGGCCCACTGGAAAATAATAAAGGGGAAATATAATTTCCAGGAAGAGAAGTCGCCCCCAGTAAAGTGACTGAACTAGTATAAATAAAGGTGACTCCTTTTCTCATTTACACACACAAAACTCATCATCTCAGCTTCGGAAAAGGAGCCGCAAGTCTAAGGCAACCCTAGGAGACGCTGCAACTGGGGTTCTTGGTGGTTTCTCTTGTGCGCTACCTCTAGAAGATTTGTGCTAGGATTGTGACACAGTTGACTACCCTTGCTAGGGTTTGACAAGGAGAAGACATAAGTTCTTGTTATCAAGGTTTCTTCATTACCGGGTTTGCTCTTGTGAATATAGCGTGTTCATGGTTGTATTGTATTATTAGAAAGATTCTCTCTAAGAAAAGTTGGCTGGTTTTTTCCCCGAGTTTGAGGTTTTCCAAGGATAAATCTTTGTGTCTTCTTGTGCTTGTCTATCTGCTTCTAGATCTTGCTTATATTTTCAGTATATGATTGTTGAATGTTAAAAACAGATCAAAATACTCTGGTAAATCTATTGCTACTGAAAATTTAAGAAAATCTAACATATGGCCTAGCAAGGCATCACACTGAGCTACTACTAGCCACTCCAAAGGCTCAACAATAAGTTAGAATCAACATCAACAAGTCTACCCTGTAAGTTTTAAACCGGTGAAGTAAAGCAATGCATACAAATTCTTAAGAAAAACAAAAATTAATCAATGGCTCATACACATAGTACATAGAGATTTACGTTGGAAACCCTTAACCGGGAGAAAACCAACCTTCCTTGGTTTCGCACCACCCAACTCTTCATTGTATTAATTTCACCATTCACAATATAATATATACAATATTTTAGGTATTCCAAAGCTACCAAAACCCTAATCCCTTAATCCAAGATTAATTTAGAGAACTGCTAAAAATAGCAAAAAACGCAAAAATAGCAAAAATTGCCCAAAAAACAAATTTAGGGAGTTGCCTCGAACTACGTCGGCTCCGGGCACGCTTTGCGTAACTAGGGGGGCAATCCTTCCCCCCTCTCGAGCATCGCCCGACCCACACGCCCTCAAAGAGTGACAGGTGATGGGATCGTCAGATGCAGTCGTCAAATCTGACGCACCCCCCCACACACATGCAAAGGATATAACACCTACCCAACATTCTCCCACTTGTTGTTTTCTTTGCATACATGGGGTCACATAATTACATAGTCAACAATCTAGGTTAGTAATGCCCATTGTTTCTCTACACCTTGAGAACTTCTTGATGCTCACAGACTTCGTTAATGATTCTACAACATTCTTCAAAGTGTAAATCTTTTCCAGCAACACCTTCTTGTCTTCAACCATGTCTCTCACAAAGTGATACTGGACATCAATATGCTTGTCTTTGAATGACAAGCTAGGTTTTTTGCCAGGAAGATTGCACTTTGATTGTCACAATCTAATCTTATTGCTTGGTGTACCAACTCAATACCTGAACACAATCTCTGTAACCACACTGCTTCCTTGATTGCATGCGTGGTTGCCATGTATTCAGCTTCTGTAGTTGAGAGTGCCACCACAACTTGTCTTTTGGTCATCCAACTAATTGCTCCTCCAAATAGGTTAAACACATACCCACTTGTAAATCTTCTGCGATCCAGATCTCCAACCAAGTCTGCATCAACAGACCCATGTATGTCCAACACTTTGTCCAATCGTGGTCTTCTTGGTCTTCCTTGGTAGCACAATCCATAACTAGAAGTGCCACACAAATACCTGGAAACCCTCTTTACTGCTGTCCAATGCTCCTTCCTTGGTTTTGACATATACCTGCTCAAAACTGCCACTGCATGTGCAATTCCGGTCTAGTACAGACCATTGCATACATCAAGCTTCCAACCGCACTAGCATATGGAACATGGGACATGTCCTCTTCCTCTTCTTGTGTCTTGGGATGCTGATTTGCAGATAACTTTACACCTACAGGAATAGGAACCATGATCGGTTTACTTTCCTGCATATTAAACCTCTGTAATCTCGTCTCAACATATTTTCTCTAATTCAACCAAAGTTTCCTGTTTGCCTGATCTCTTTTAATCTCCATTCCTAGAATGAAGTTAGCAGCACCGAGATCCTTCATGTCAAATTTGGAGGATAGCTGCGATTTCACCTTCTTGATAACACCCATGTTATTTCCTACTAGCAACATGTCATCGACATACAACACTACATAAATGAGGTGATTCCCAACGTGCTTGGAATATACACAGTGATTAGCCCTGCTTCTTACAAATCCCAGTCCAAGGATGTATGTGAAGAAATTCAAGGCTCTTGAAGGCTGTCAACTCAGGTCTGATTTATGACTATTTAAGGGTCACTAACAAGTCTGTTTTGCCACTGTTTTGTGACTGCCTTATTGCTGATTTCAAGCTCATTTAATGCTGCTGTTTAAATGCTAATTTTAGGAAAGTTTGCTGTCCACAATTACTACTTTCAAACAGCCATTAAAACAGGAAACACACCTCTGATCTTTAACACTTAATTTGCTGATAATAAAACATGCAAACCACAGATGTCCTCTATGATTTTTGGTCAACATGACCCTGGAAAAAACCCCCAAGGGTAAAACCAGTGAAAAGGAATTTATTATGGAGCTTCAAGGAAATATTACAACAGAGGTTTGAGCATTAAATGACAGCCAACTTATCTCAAGTCAGTAGCCACATTTCCTTGAAATTCATGCCAACAAATTGCCTAGGAAATCGTGCCCTCAGCCTCATCTTTCAGTGCTGAATTTTCCTGCAGTAAATGCTGTACTGTTCCTTAGAATCCGTGCCCTCCTGTAGCTGCAAATGCGCCCTTAAAGTGCACCCTCTTCCTCCCCAAGCAAGTGCACCCTCTTCTCCTCAAGTGCACCCTTTCTCCTCTTTCTCCACAACCTCTCTTCTTTTCTTCTCTTCACTTCCTCTCAAAATAAACAATGCACCCCCCTTTCCTCTCACTTTAGCTTATGATCTTCTCATTAGCTTGACCTAGGAATCAAGGGCCAAGATTTGATCTTAGCTTTCCAAATTCAAGGGTGGAGATTAAATCTCCCCCTTCACTTAATTTCCCTAAGTCACTTTAGCATTTAATGAGCTCATAAAGTCACTTTGACTTTATGACATAAAATTAAGTAAAGGAGGGTTACTTTTCTCCCTTTAGTATTAGCCACATCAATAACACTAGGGGACCACTTCCCAAGGTACCAAAACTTAATAGTATGTGTCAAACTTTTGGTACCATATTCTAGGTGATTGCTTCAGACCATATAGTGACTTCTTTAGCTTACAGACCTTCTATTTCTTTCCCTTCCCTACAAAGCCTTTTGGCTGCTTCATGTAGATTTCTTTTCCCAGATCCCCATGTAGGAATGTTGTCTTCACATCCATCTGTTCTACTTCAAAATCAAAAGCAACAACAACAGATAAAATAAATCTAGAAGTTAACTTGGCAACAAGAGAAATTTTTTCACCAAAGTCAATGTAATGATCCCAAGCCAATTTTTTCGCTTGGAATCACTAACTACCACTGATTCGTTGATGTGCAGGTGTTTATTGAGTTATCCAGTTATTAATTGTGTTCATACAAGATTCATCCAACACATGAAGATCACAATACATTTAAGATATAGAAGCACAAGCAAAGATCTGACCTTTTATTATGAGCAATATGGAATCAATACAATAGATAGCCGATCTGGAACAATCCTCAGATGGCCGGATAGACAATAGATATGAGCTGCTACAAAATGCTCTGCCGATACAAAATAAGCCTCCAAAGGTTGAATAAGAAATGAAGATTAATACAAGCAGATCTGAATGCCAAACCCTCCAGCTGAAGAGTGCAATGCTCCAATAGAAGGCTGAAACCCTCAATAACTCGGCCCAGTTGCAAGAAGACTCCAAATGAGCCCAAACTCTGTCAATTGATAGATCTGGGTGATAGGAACTCCCCTCTGAAATCTCAAGCTGAACGACCAAGGCAAACTCCTCCAAACTGTGATTCTTCTGCTGAAGCTGCGCCCTCCTGGATGCCTGGAACCCTAGGCAATTCGACCCTAATGAGAAAAGCCTCCAAATGCCCTGAAACTCCCCAGGAATGTAGATCAAGCTATAAAGACCCTGTGGAAGAAGTTTCAGACTCAGATTCCAAATGAAGCTCTCTAGATCTGAGATTTACTGAATCCTAGGACGTCCCCTTTGTCTCCAAGACGTCCCAATCTGAAGCAAATTATCTAATGGTGATAACTCTCCAGGAAAGCCCTCAAAATGATGGTTGTGCTCCTGCAAATAAAACCCAAGTGACGGAATGGCCACATGCTCTCCTAATAAGCTGGATCGAACCCTCCTCTAGGTGATGGTGCGCCCTTGTTGGAAACTCAAGAACAGTACGACCCTGCTATCTTCTGAAGCGCTAGATGGAAAGATGTTGAGTGTGGAATGGTGTGGAGGAGTCTTTCATCCCTGAGACCAAGCTGTGGAACAAGGTGAGTGGGTCTTTCACCACTGAGTTGCTCACAAGGGTTTGTATAGCAAAACCCCCAAGCTGAATGCTCAAGAGCAATAACAAGCAATATGCCAAATCCAGAATGACTGGTAGGTGTGCCCCAACCTCTTACTTATACTTTTCCTTCTAATTCTCTGTTGTGTTAGGTCAATTCCCAGGGTTAGCTTCTATTCTTCTGTTGAGTTATCTTTTACTCCTTTTATCCTTTTTCTTCCTTAAGTCAACTTAAAAATATAACTTTAGTTTAGTTGACTTTCCCCCTCAATGTGAGACTATGACCTAGTGGGGGTGCCCAGGCCACTGAGTCTCCTCATCACCTCTCTATCAGAGGTGGGGGACATTACAGTCTCCCCTGCTTGAAATTGCTTGTCCTTAAACAATTCCAAACCTGTTTCTCTTACCACGTGCTCCTTTTCCCATGTGGCATCCTCAATGGGTAAATCCTTCCATTTGATCAGGTACTCTTTGATGCTTTGGTTTCTGAGCTTTTTCTCTCGAGCCTCTAATATCTCCTCCGGAATCAAAACAAGCTGTCCTTCCTCATCCAGGGGAGGTAATACCTCAATGGGTCTGATGTGTTGGCCGAGGGCTTTCTTAAGGCAGGAGACATGGAAAACATTGTGTATTTTGCTACCCTGTGGAAGCTCCAACTCGTAAGCTACAACCCCTATCTTCTTGCTAACTCTGTAGGGTCCAAAGAAACGTGGCTGTAGTTTATCTGCTCCGCTCCTTTTTATGGAAGCCTGTCTGTATGGTTGGAGTCTTAAGTAGACCAGGTCCCCAACCTCAAAAGTACGATCAACTCTGTGCTTGTCTGCTTGGACCTTTTGCTGGTTCTGTGCTCTCTGTAGATGATCCTTCAGCTCCCTGAGAATGTCTTGGCTCTGCTATATCTAATCTTGTACCATAGGTGCCCTGCTGTCACCGAAAGCAATCTCCCCAAAAGATAGAGGATCATAGCCATACCAGGCCCTGAATGGTGACATGCCTATGGACGTATGTTGGGTAGTGTTGTAGCAGTACTCTCCCAAGTGCAACCATTTGGCCCACGCTTTCTGTTGTCCTGCAACATAGTTTCTGAGGTAGCCTTCCACCCACTTGTTGACGATTTCTGTCTGTCCGTCTGTCTGAGGGTGATAACTGGTGCTAGGGGTCAAGGCCGTACCAACCAACCTGAATAATTCCTGCCAGAATGTACTCATGAACCTGCTATCCCTGTCGCTGACAATGGTCTTGGGTGGGCCATGCAACCTGAAGATTTCCCTGAAGAACAGTTCGACCACCTGTGCTGCACTGAATTCAATGGCTATGGCGAAGAAGTGTGCGAACTTTGTCAACCTGTCCACTACTACAAATATGCAGTCCTTCCCTTGTGTCTTTGGCAGCTCGGTGATGAAATCCATGGATATGCTCTCCCATTTGTGCTCCGGAGTGGGTAGGGGTTGTAGTAATCCTGCTAGGTGCATGTGCTCATCTTTGTTCTCCTGACATGTAGTACACTCCTTGACGTGCTTAATCACATCCTCCTTGAGGCCCTTCCATGAGAACCTCTCTCTCACCTGCCTGTACGTCTTGCTGATTCCCTGATGACCTGCCATTGGTGAGTCATGGTATGCCTGTAATATCTTAGCCTTGAAGGCCGATTCAGGAACCAAAAAGATATGGTCCTTATAGGAGATGAGATCATTCATAACCTTGAAATTATCATCTTGTATTTGCCCATCCAATAGCTGGCATGCGAACTGATCTTTTGCATACTCCATCGCCAGATGGTCTTTCCAGTCAACTGATACCCCGGTCATGGCAAAGATGGATGACCTCCTGGATAACGCATCAGCCACCACGTTGCTCTTCCCTTTGACAAATTCAATGTCAATAGGCCTGTATTCTACTTACCCATTTCTGCTGCCTCTCATTCAAATCCTTCTGCTCTAATAGATATTTGAGATTGTTATGATCCGACTTGACCACAAACCGGGCACCAACCAAGTATTGTCGGAATTTGGCTAGTGCCTGCATGATAGCCAAAATTTCTTTGTCATAAATGCTGTAGAGTAGCTCGGGACCCCTGAGTTTCCGACTCTCATAGGCAAGAGGGTGCCTCTTCTGCATCAGTACGGCCCCTATTCCTTCCCCGGAGGCATCATACTCCAAGGTAAAAGGGAGACTGAAATCTGGAAGGGCTAAGACTGGGCACGTACTCATCACTTCCTTCATCTTGTTCATCGTTATTTGAGCCTCCTTGTCCCACTTGAAGGCTCTTTTCTTAGTCAAATCAGTCAAAGGCGCACGCAACTGAGAAAATCCTTTGACAAACTTCTTGTAATACGTGCACATACCCAAAAGTCCTCTCAATTCTGTGAGTGTCTTAGTAGTAGGCCATTCCACGATGGCTTGTATTTTCTCCTGATGTACCTGTACCCCCTTTGCCCTGATGATGTGTCCTAAATAGAGGACCTCTGTCATTCCAAACTCACATTTGGACTCCTTAGCATACAATGACTGTTCCTCCATGATTGACAAAATCTGATCCACATGCCTGAGATGTTCCTCCCACGTCTTGCTGTAGATAAGCAAGTCATCAAAAAATACCAGTAGCTACTTCCTCAGCTGCTTGTTGAACACATGGTTCATACATGATTGGAAAGTAGCAGGGGCGTTAATTAAGCCAAAGGGCATCACCAAAAACTCATAATGGCCGTAGTGACATCTAAAAGCTGTTTTTGAGATGTCTTCCTCCCTCATTTTGATCTGATGGTAACCAGAGCGAAGGTCAATCTTCGTGAAGTAGATGGCCCCATGCAATTTGTCCAACAGTTCATCAATCCTTGGTATCAGATACCTGTTTTTGATGGTCTTTTTATTCAAAGCCCTGAATTCAATGCACATCCTCATAGTGCCATCTTTCTTCTTCACCAGCACTACTGAAGAAGCAAAAGGGCTACTGCTGGGCCTGATGTGCCCCATGTCCAGAAGTTCTTTGATGGCCTTCTCTATCTCATCTTTGTACTTCTTGGGATGTTTGTATGGTGTGGTGATAAATGGTTTGGCCCCTTCCTCTAGCTCAATAATGTGCTCAAACCCCCTATTTGGTTGTAGCCCTGGAGGAATAGGCCCAAATACCTTGTGGTGCCTGTCAAGGATTTCTTTGATCTCTGGGGTGTAGCGAACCTTGCCCTGTTCATCCATACATGTCACAACCCTGCATTCGGTTGCGTATACTATCTCATCTCTTCGGAAGATGGCCTCCATCCTCTTGGTCGTGACTACCTTTGCAACATTCCCTGTCATGCCTCGAAGCACTACCTTTCGTCCACCCTCCTCTGTGAATGACATTTCCATAGTTTTGTAGTTGGTGGTGATAGGTCCCAATGTGCTGAGCCACTAAACCCCTAGGATGATGTTGGTATCTGGAAGGTCCATGACGTAGACGTCCTGTGTCAGCTCATGTCTACCCAAGGTAAGCTTCATGCCCGAAATGTATCTGTCGCAGGGCATAGTGCCTCCACATGCTACCTCCACCTTGAATCCTTCAAATTCTACTGTGGGTATGTGCCTCCTTTTCAATAATGTGGAATCAATGAAGTTGTGGAAAGCTCCTCCGTCAATCAAAACCGAAACCCTCTGTCCCTGCAAGACCCCCCTCATTCGAAAGGTGTTATACTTTGGTACTCCACTGATAGATGCCAAGGTGGCCATACTGTCCTGTCCTGTGATCTTCTCCTCTTCTATCTCAATAGTATCGGCCTCCATGTTCTGTATCTGGCCAATCTCCTCTTCCTCCTCGTTGTCTGAGGTGACCTCAATGTAATGCACTTGACCACGACCCATGCATTTGTGTGCTGGGTTCCATGGTTCTTTGCAAGTGAAGCAAAGTTGCTACCTTCTCAATTCCCTCCTAGTGTTTTCATCCACTCTGCCACAGCCCTTGTCAAGGCCCCTTGGGTCACGTCCTCCCGGGTTTAATGGAGGCCTTTGATCTCTTCCACCATTGTTAAGAGGTGGTCTGGGTATGAATTTAGGTTTAGCAGCTAGACCTAAATCCCTTGTCTTCCAAATGGCCTCCTGTAGGTTGGTAGGCTTGAAGGCCTTTACCCAACCCTTCAAGGGTTCCATCAACCCTTCTATGAAAAGCATCATGAGCCTGGTCGGGGACATATCTTGCACCATCATTGCCAACCTTTGAAATTCATCAATATATGCCTCAGCCGTACGTGTTTGCTTGAGTTGGGTGAGCTCCTGGAAATGTAGCTCAGGATCTCCTTGATCAAATCTATCAATGAGCCTCTGAGTGAATTCTGTATAGGACACGATCTGATTGTGGCCGAGTGTGGTGAGTCCATGATACCACCAGTCGTGAGCCTTGCCATCCAAGTACATAGTGGCAAACTTGATGGCCTCCATCTCCCTCATGGGGTTAAGCTGCAAGTAGGTATCCAACTTTTGCACCCAAGATTGTGCTGTCATCTTGGCCGTACCATCAAAGTATGGAATCTCGATCTTCCCTGCTCTTCGTTCAAACTCAAGATTGCCCCTGTGGTTCGTCCTAGGTTGATTTCTGAACCTGAGTTGGCAATACTGATCTAGGGACATCTGTCATTGAACCCTCATATCCAAACTGTAGTACTCCTTGGTACTCCTCGCCAATTGTTCCACAAAGTCTTCAACCTGTTCTTGTTGCCCTTGCTCATCTGTGAATGTGGGCATGTACGGTCTAGGGTTAGCTCTGCTACCCGAATGTCGGCCTAGTTGTTCATCTGTGAACGTGGGCATGTATGGCCTAGGATTGACCCTGCTGCCCATCTGACCCTGGGACGCGCCTCCTCCCAGACTTCCTTCGGATCTGGGGTCTTCTCTGGGTTATATCTGATCTCTTCATGGACTCCACCGGATCCACCAACCTCCTTATTCCCATACGTATCAGGGTCCTTCCCTTGATGGGTCACTTGCATCAAAAGTTCAGTTATCCGGGATTGGTTCTTGTTCATCATCTGCAGGTTCTCGTCAACCTTCTTCAAAGTTTCAGATATTTCGGCCTGTCCCCTTCTGCTGGTTTCCTGGTACTCACCTAAGTGGTGGACCAAGGTGCTTTCTGTGTGGTTTATGGTTTGCTGCAACTTGTCAAATTCGACTGCTAAGAAAGCCAAGCCTTGAGGCTCATGGTCATTCCCTGACCCTTCCATTTCAGCCTCTGTTTCACTGCTAGGTTTCTTCCTTCGACCCATAAAGATTCCACTGTACCTCTGCATGCGTCGATCCTTCCACAGGTTTGGAGGATCGAAGCTCTGATACCACTGTAATGATCCCAAGCCAAATTTTTCGCTTGGAATCACTAACTACCACTGATT
>ML813031.1:51868-68117 GCA_009831015.1 Picea engelmannii | reverse complement strand
TCCCCCCCCCCCCCCCCTGCGGTTTTCTAAATTTGTTTAGACAGACGATTTTTTGCCAATGACCCGCGAGTTTTTGGCGATTTTTTCCTAAAAAATCGCCCAAAAATCACCAAAAAATCGCCCGATTTTTTCAGCGATTTTTTGGGAAAAAATCGTTTCCTTCAAAAAATCGCGATTTCTCGCGATTTTGGCGATTTATCGACGATTTTTACAACACTGGTGGATCATCAGAAATTAGGAACACCCCTCTGAAATCTCAAGCTGAACGACCAAGGCAAACTCCTCCAAACTGTGATTCTTCTGCTGAAGCTGTGCCCTCCTGGATGCCTGGAACCCTAGGCAATTCGGCCCTGATGAGAAAAGCCTCCAAATGCCCTGAAACTCCCCAGGAATGTAGATCAGGCTATAAAGACCCTGTGGAAGAAGTTTCACACTCAGATTCTAGATGAAGCTCTCTAGATCTGAGATTTATTGAATCCTAGGACGTCCCCTTTGTCTCCGAGACATCCCAATCTGAAGCAAATTATCTGATGGTGATAACTCTCCAGGAAAGCCTTCAAAATGATGGTTGTGCTCCTGCAAATAAAACCCAAGTGACAGAATGGCCACAGGCTCTCCTGATAAGCTGGATTGAACCCTCCTCTAGGTGATGGTGCGCCCTTGCTGGAAACTCAAGAACAGTACGACCCTGCTATCTTCTGAAGCGCTAGATGGAAAGATGCTGAGTGTAGAATGGTGTGGAGGAATCTTTCATCCCCGAGACCAAGCTGTGGAACAAGGTGAGTGGGTCTTTCACCACTGAGTTACTCACAAGGCTTTGTACAACAAAACCCCCAAACTGAATGCTCAAGAGCAATAAAAAGCAATATGCCAAATCCAGAATGACTGATAGGTGCGCCCCAGCCTCTTACTTATACTTTTCCTTCTAATTCTCTGTTGAGTTAGGTTAACTCCCATGGTTAGCTTCTATTCTTCTGTTGAGTTATCTTTTACTCCTTTTATCCTTTTTCTTCCTTAAGGCAACTTAAAAATATAACTTTAGTTTAGTTGATTTTCCCCCTCAGTGTGAGACTATGACCTAGTGGGGGTGCCGAGGCCACTATCAAGAGGTGGGGGACATTACAGTCAATTCCCTTTGCCTGGGAATAACCTTTTGCTATTAATCGAGCTTTGTATTTCTCCACTTTACCTTCTGCATTCAAATTCTTCTTAAACACCCATTTGCTGCCAATGGCCTTTCTTCCAGTTGGCAACTCAACTAGATTCCATGCCTCATTTTTATCCAAGGCATCCATCTCTTCACCCATCGCCGCCTTTCAGAGTTTACTATCCTCTGAATTCACTTCTTCCTTGACAATTCTGGGATCCTCATCAGTAATAGATAAAACAAAATTAACACGAAAATCAGGTGGACTATACCTTTCTGGTTGCCTTCTTTCCCTCATTGATCTCCTCAATACTAGAGTATGATGTTTTTTTTCTGATTGATCTTCTTTCATTGATTCTGATTTTGCATCATCCAACTCAAACTCTTTTTTCTCAGGTTCTTATTGCCTTGGTAGGTATTTCTGTTTAGGAACATTTTTATCCTCTCTAAAAACAACATCCCGACTGTAAACTGTCTTCTTAGTTTATGGGTTCCAAAGCTTATAACCTTTCATACCATCTTTATAACCAATAAAGATCACTTTTCGGGTTTATTATCCAGCTTACTCATATTTTCCTTTGGAACATGTACATAAGCATCACAACTAAACACTTTGAGATGTTCAAGAGAGGGTTTCTTACCAGTCCATACCTCATGCGGAGTTTTGTCCACCGACGCTGATGAGGGTGATCTATTTACCAGGTAACATGCAGTACCCACTATCTCTGCCCATAATTCCTGTCCTAGCCCAACACCATTGATCATGCTCCTTGCTTTTTCCATCAATGTCTTGTTCATCCTCTCTGCAACCCCATTTTGTTGAGGTGTCTATGGAGTAGTCTTTTGCCTTGCTATACCACACTTCTTACAGAACTCTTCAAATTCATTCCCACAGAATTCTCCACCATTATTTGTCCTTAACACCTTTATTTTCTTCTTTGTCTGATTTTCTACCAGAGTATTAAACTCCTTAAATTTATCAAATACCTCAGATTCCTACCCAAGAAAATAAATCCATGTGTTCCTTGAGAAATCATCTATGTATAAAACATAATACATAGATTTACCTAGTGACGGACTAGGAACACGTCCGAACACATCACTGTGTATCAGTTCTAAGATCCCCTTTATCGGTTCTAAGATCCCCTAGGATCTTGTAGCACCAAATGAGAATCTTGCTTGATTCTTTTTACCATATATGCAACGTTCACATAAATCAAAATCCAAGGTGCAATTAGACATACATTTAACCATGCCTTTACTGTGTAGTGTTCAAAGGCCCTTTTCTCCAATATGTCCCAGTCTTTGATGCCACAACTTGGTCTTCTTTCAAGGGATTGTATGGATCCTATCTTCCTTATTTCTTTGCTAAGGGATAATAGAATTGTTACACCCATCAGTATAAGTGCTTCCCAATAACTTGTACTAAGTTCCACATCGAACTCCCCTCATCAACACCATTGCTCCTCGCACCATCTTGTAAGTGCCCTTTCCCAATACAACGTCCACACCTGCGTCATCCAACTTACTTAGATATATTAGGCTTCTGGCTAGATCTGGAATATGCAGAACTCCAGGGAGAGTTATAATCCTTCCATCTTTCAACAACAACTTAACCCCTCCACGTCCAATGATTCTGGCTGTCGAGTCATTTCCTAGGAAGACATCACCACCATCATACTTTTCATATTCATTGAACCACTCCCAGTGAGGAGTCATATGTTTTCATATTCATTGAACCACTCCCAGTGAGGAGTCATATGAAATGATGCACCTGAGTCGATCAACCATACATCGTGATCTGCATGTGTACCTGTAGATGTCAGGTAAACATCACCTTCTATGGATTTTTTCACCTCTGTGGAAGAGGCATCATCCGATTCCTTTGCTTTATCAACATTCTTAGACCTGCAATCTTTCTTATAATGCCCAACTTTACCATATTTCCAACATTTCCTCAAAGATTTTCCTGGGGATTTAGATCTACCTTAGATTTAGATCCCCCCCTGAAGATTTATTTGTATTCCTATCTTTGGGATGACCTCTTTCAGATAAGCATCTGTGCTATGCTATCCATGCTTTTACACCTCATCTCTTCCGATAACAAGGATGAAACTACATCCTCATACTTCAATGCAGTTTGAGTGGTACTACAAATTGCTACAACCAGATTATCCCAAGAGTCTGGAAAAGAGCATAACAAAGTAATACACTTATCTTCTTTTGCAAGCGTAATATTAACAGAGACAAGTTGACTTACCAGAGTATTGAAGGCATTTAGATGCTCTGTCAAAGAATCTCCATCTTCCATCCTAAGATGCTACAACTTCTTTTTAAGAAACAACTTGTATACTAGGGACTTTCACTGATACAAATACCCCAACTTTTCCCTTAATTCCTTGGCTATAGATTCTCCAGACACGTTTAGTAACACCGAATTTGCTAGGCAATGTTGAATCGTACTCCTTTCTCTTCTATCCAACTTCTCCCAATCTTCTTTCGACATACCAGTAGATTGAGTACTAGTAGTTTGTGTACCAGTAGATTGTGTACTAGTAGTTTGTGTACCAATACGCTGTGTACCAGTAGGTTGTGTACTAGGATTCACAACGGTCCATTGTTTTTTGTCTAGAAGAAGTTCCTCCATCTTGAGCTTCCATAGCTCAAAGTTTTGACCGATAAACTTCTGATCTCGATTCTAGAATTGCTCGCCATTTACTTTCAACGCACGAATCGCCACTACAAAGCTCCCACTGAACCCAGGTTCATCACAGACCTAAGATAAACTTGATCTATCAAGATCAAGCCAAACCCTCAACAACAAAGCATCCCCTTGAAGCCAAAAATGTGCTTTGATACCACATGTAAGTTTTAAACTTGTGAAGTAAAGCAATGCATATAGATTCTTAAGCAAGACAAAAATTAATCAATGGTTCATACACAGTACACAAAGATTTATGCTGGAAACCCTTAATTGGGACAAAACCAACCTTCCTTGGTGCCACACCTCTCAACTCTTCATTGTATTAATTTCACCATTCACAATACAATATATATAATATTTTAGGTATTCCACAACTACCAAAACCCTAATCCCTTAATACGGGATTAATTTAGAAAATGCTAAAAATAGCAAAAAACGCTAAAATAGCAAAAACTGCCAAAAAAAAATTCGGGGCGCTGCTTTGAATGCCGTTAGCTCCCGGCTAGGGCCCAAAGCAAAACACTTTGCGTAACGAGGGGGGTCAATCCTGTCCCCCCCCCCCTCGGGCAATGCCTGACACACATGCCCACAAAGAGCGACAGGTGATGGGATCGTCAGATGCAACCCCCCACACACATGCAAATAATATAACACCTACCCAACATACCCTCGATCTTTCTCCAAGCTTGTTTCGCACAAGCCCTCCAAGGAATGCACTCCAAGTTTGTAGGGTTTCTTTGCCACAAACTACAGGTCCTTCTCACACAAGGACATCAACCCTAGCACTTAAAGTCTACTTTAGGTTTTCCCCCTCACAAACCCCAGTTCCCTCCTCCCTTTCACAACACAAGTACAAAGACTCATAACATGTTCACCAACAAGGTACAATGATCTAATGAACATTTTTCTAACATGCTTCTTGTCCATCCTAGAGTTTTCATCTCGTTACCTCTTCAACTCGCATGTAAGTGGAAAAATCCCAATCTACAGATGCAACCTTGAGGTAACTATTAGGAGAGGTATCATTGTCACCTTAATACAATCTCTTCTTCACTTTTGGCCGACTCCCTAGAGGCCAAGGGGATTATCCCTAAACTATGTAATGATTATGAGAGCTCAAGAAAGTAAATCTTAAGATGATTGACCACAAATGAAAAGATTTATTTCAATGATAAATAATTAAATCTAAAACAAAATATTGTTGAGTTTTGTACTTTGGGAGGTGTTCCCCATGTGTTTGTACTCTCCTTAGCACATGTGGGGTAGACTATACACTTTGTACCTTGTACTTTTGTCTAATTTCACTTTGACTTAGGAGTTTTAAGTCAAAAGTGAAATTTAGTCATTTATGCTTAAAATGACTATTAATTCACAAAGTGGGTGAATTAGGAACATAAAGTGAACTTAGGAAACTTAACCCAAAGTGAGTTATTGACTTATTTGGGGAGATCTCAACCATTGATTAGATGGGAGATGCGATGATCTCCACCATTCATAGCTTAGGTTTCCTTATGCATGTTCAAGAGGGGTGCAAAGGGTGAAGAAGAGGATTATTCTTCATTTGTTCATTGTGAGAGGAAGACTTGGAAGATGAGGATGAGGTTTGTTGCATGAGGTTGCTTGAGCTTGGGCGCTAGCTTTCATGGAGGGAGGCTACCAACATCTAGCTTGATTTATTTTTTTTTTAACCATGGGAACAGCAACCTCCCAAGAGTATATCCAACAGCCCGCAAGCCAGATATACCAATAACTTGTGACTCAGCAGGGGCCGAGACGTCCCGAGGCCCACACCGGGTGAACCTCTATCCCAGGGGTCGTCTACCCTTCCAGCTTTGTCACAACGGGCCAATATGAGCATCCCTACCCCCCGCAGGTTTTGAACTTGTGACCTCCCCGGAGATAACACATGCTCTTAACCATTGGGCCCACTCAGGTTTATTTACCAGGGAGGTTTCACTTCTGTGGAGGGCGCACTTGCTTGTGAGGGTGCATCAGTTGTGGGGAGGACTTCCAACCATTAGAGTGCAGTGAGATCAATTTCAGAGGGAGGCCATCTAGTAGAGCTTCATTCCTGTGGAGGGGTTTCCAGATTTGAGCTCACAGTTTGCAGTCGGAGTAGTTTCAGTGGATTTGAGAGCTTGTATGTGGGGCACACCTTCCTAGGGCGCACTTGGAGGTTTTGGACTTGTGTTTCAGCTCAGAACGAACTGCTATTGTATCAGGTTCCTCTATATTTTGTACTTGCTGTATTCCACCTTCTGCTTTCCTCATATATAGACATATATCCCAAACTGGTTTTCCCCGGGGGGTTTTTATGCAGGGTCATGTTGACCAAAAATACTTGTGTACAAAAATGCATGTGTTAGTCTCTTAGATTTGCTTATTTTCAGCTGTAAAGATCTTTAGGTGTGTTGTATTTATTTTAGTATGCATGCGGTAACTTCTGGTTACTAAAACTACATGTTAGAGCACCTAAAATTGCAAATACAACCATAACAAATCAGCAAGAAGTTCTTTGACTATTGGCTGTCCTAAACATAACGGTTGAAACTTAGAGCCTAACTGTGGTCAAAGACAGACCTAGTAGGCAAGCTTGATAGGACTTGCAAATCTTCATGGTATCAGAGCTGAGTTGGCTGAAATTTTGAGCAGCTGGGACAACATTTTGTTGGTTGTCATATACATCTTCTTGGTGTAATTTTTGTGGACAACCATTGACTCATTCAGTGGTTGTTAGAGGGCAGATATTTGTAGAGGACAGTTGGGCAGTTTTGACACTTGTCATCAGTCTCTTTTCACACCTACGCAGTAGGAGTGAGGTTGATTTGACTTGACCTCTTTTCACACCTATTTTGTTAGGATTGAGGTCAGATTACACTTGTCTCTTTTCACACCTGTGTTGACAGGAGTGAGATAGTGTTTTCCTTGGCAGTGTGAGCATCAATTGGGAGTGCAATTTGGCAGACATGTCAGCATCTCTGATGCGAGTTGAGGACATAGTAGCAGGGGCTAGCAATTGGTCGCCTTGGAAGGCGAGGATGGTCTTCGTCTTAGAGGACCTCGAGCTATGGGACATAGTTAAGGCTGCTGTTCCCCCCATTCTTGTCATTGCTCCCGTCTTGGTGGCAGAGTTCAGGAAAAGGAACAACAAGGCGAAGAGAACCATTTGTGACGCAGTTCGTGACCATATCATACCACATTTGACGGGAAAGACTTGTGCATTCGAGATGTGGGCATCTCTTTGCAAGTTGTATGAGAGCTCCAATGAGAACCGTATCATAGTCCTTTATGACCGACTTAGGGGCATTCACATGCTCAAGGATGAGTCGGTAACTTCATTCCTTGGTCGCTACACTCAGATTAGAGACGAGCTGGCAGCCGTCGGAGAGATTGTGAACCCTAACTCTTTGGTGAGGCAAGCTATGGATAGCTTCACCAAACCGTGGGGTCCATTTGTACGGGGCATTATTTCCAGGGAGGTCATGCCTACATGGGAGAGGATGTGGGATGACTTCGTCCATGAGGAGATTAGGCTTGCAGCCGAGGCTTCTGGACAACGATAGCAGTAGATTGGTCAGGGTGAGGAGGATCTTGCTCTTTGGACAAAGGGTAAGAAGAAGGCTAGCCGTGGGGGTCGACAGGGTCCCAAGTTTGGGGCCCAACCACAGGGGAGTGGAGGAGAGAGCAACAATGGTGAGGGTAGTGGTCAGAAGAGAGATATGAGCAAAGTGAAGTGCTTTGTTTGTAAGAAGTTCGGGCACTATGCTGGACAGTGTCCGAACAGGAAGAAGAAGAAGGGTGGTACCGCAACTACAACAAAGGACACAGATTTTCAGACACAGTTTCAGAGAGAGTGTGCTTTCCTCATATGCTGCACATCAGTTGAGATGACACCCAGTATCTGGTATATTGATAGCGGGGCTTCGAGCCATATGACTGGAGTCCGAGAGCACATCACTGATCTCAGAGACACCGAGGTCAGTATAGAGATTTCTCTTGGAGATGGCACATTGGTCAGAGTTGTTGGGATTGGCACAGTTACCTTTCGGAGAGAGAGCTTGCCACCTATGTCATTCACTGACATTCTTTATGTCCTTGGGCTGAATAAGAATTTAATTTCAGTTTCCACCCTCCAGGATAGAGGTCTTGAGGTGACATTCAGAGGCATCGAGGTACTCATTCATCCTCGGGGGTCTTCAATTGCCCCAGGACATGTGATTGGAGTGAGGGATGGGAAACTGTTCAGATTGCTTTTTCAACCACTTCATGCATTGGCAGCGAGTAGCGACAGCAACAGACAGTTATGAGTTATGGCATCGCAGGATGGCCCACCTACATCATGGAGCTGTTGGAGGACTGAGAGAGGTTGTGACCGAAGTGCCACAGATCAGTATTGAGCATCCGGATGTTTGCAGAGGGTGTGCGCTTGGTAAGTTTACCAAGGCATCATTCCCTAGCAGTGACACCAGGTCGGCTGGGATACTAGATTTAGTACACACGGACGTGTGTGGGCCCATGAATTGGAGGTCCTTGAGTGGTTGTGAGTACTATCTCACATTCATTGATGACTACTCGAGGAAGACTTGGATCTATTTCTTGATGGCCAAGAGTGAGGTCTTCACATGGTTCGAAGAGTTCAAAGCTCTTGTGGAGAACCAATTGGGAAAGAGGATCAAAGTCTTGAGGTTGGATAACGGGGGAGAGTATTCCTCGAGACAGTTTGTAGACTTCTGTGCCCAGCATGGCATTAGAAGACAAATGACTGTACCCTACAACCCCCAACATAACGGGGTTGTCGAGAGGAAGAATCGGGCCATTATCGGTGCAGCGAGATCCATGCTGCATGATCAGAGTTTGCCTTTGTACTTATGGGCATAGGCATGTGCTACTACAGTTTACCTGCAGAACAGGAGCCCCCACAGGATATTGGGGAAGATGACTCCTGAGGGGGCCTTCATTGGTAGGAGGTCCGATGTTGAACACATCAAGATCTTTGGGTGCTTGACTTTCTCTCATGTCCCCTCGGAGAGGAGGGCAAAGCTATACCCCACAACCTAGCAGGGGATTCTAGTTGGATACTTAGAGGTGCCCAAAGTCTATTGCATCTACATTCCGCCACTTAGGAGAGTGGTGGTGAGTAGAGATGTCAGATTTGAGGAGGATAGGGCTTTTCAAAGATCTCTTGAGTCGAGAGTTGGAGTTGAGGATGATGCAGAGTCGTCGATTGCAGTCTCAGAGGGAGCACAGCCTCGGATTTTGAGTACGACAGTGTCAGGAGTTACATGGTCACCATGCAGAGCTTCAGGGTCATAGTTAGAGCATGTTCAGTCAGATGGGGCACAGACTTCAGAGGGAGCACAGACTTCAGGATCTTAGAGTGTTGAGACGAGTCCTGAGGCAGTCACTCTTGGGCAGAGAGATCTTACTTCTCCGTTGACCACTTCAGGGAAGAGGAGACCTAGATGGTTTCAGGAGACCCTGAAGGAGGCCAGGGAGAATGTAGGTGAGCCCAAGAGCCAGATCAGAGAGAGAAGGCCACCAGTCAGATTTGGAGCATATTTGGCACTAATGACGAGTATCAGGGATACCGAGCCACAGAATTTTGCGCAGGCAGTGGACCATCAGGTCTGGAGAGAGGCCATGGTAGAGGAGTATGACTCCATTGTGTGCAATGATGTCTGGGATGTGGTTCCGAGGCCAGTGGGGAAGTCAATTGTGACTTCTAGGTGGTTGTACAAGACCAAGATTGCTGCAGATGGCAACATTGAGAAACACAAGTCCCGTTTTGTGGCACGAGGTTTTTCACAGATTGAGGGAGTCGATTATGACGAGACTTTCGCACCAGTTGCGAGATACACTTCTATCAGGACTATCATTGCCATAGCAGCAAAGATGGGTTGGAGCATTCACCAGATGGATGTGAAGACCACATTTCTGAATGGCTTTATTGAGGACAAGGTGTACATAGAGCAACCACAGGGGTTTGAGGTGAGTGATAGGGAGACTCACGTGTGTCTTCTAAGGAAGACACTATATGGTCTGAAGCAAGCTCCCCGAGCTTCATATTCACGCATTGATACTTATTTGCTTTAGATGGGCTTCGAGAAGAGCGATGCTGATCCGAACCTCTATTTCATCATTAGGGGTGAGGACATGCTCATTCTCATTTTGTATGTGGATGATTTATTCATTACTGGAGCCGGGAATCTCATAGCTGAGCGCAAGCTGGGACTTGCATTGGAGTTTGAGATGAGTGATATTGGATTGATGCACTACTTTCTGGGTATGGAGGTATGGCAGGAGGAGGGTCACATATTTCTTGGGCAGGGGAAGTATGCAACATATATTTTGAGCAGATTTCAGATGGAGGACTGCAAACCCATGTCTACAGCTATGATCACCAACTGGAAGAAGCTTAGTGCTTCAGATAGCCAGTTGGTGGATGCCACAGTATACATGTAGTTGATCGGTTCACTCATATATCTGTTTAACACTAGAATAGATATTTGTTTTGCCGTGAACACTCTAAGTCAATACATGCTTGAGCCGATGAGTGTTCACATGGTTGGGGCAAAACACGTCTTGAGATATATTGCTGGGACAGTTGACTATGACCTATACTATGTCAGAGGAGATGGAGTCAGTTTGGTTGGCTACATAGATTCAGACTGGGCAGGATGTGCTGCTGACAGTAAAAGCACCTTAGGGTGCTGCTGACAGGAAAAGCACCTCAGGGTGCTGCTTCAGTTTGGGGTCAGGACTTGTTTCCTGGTTCAGCCGGAAGCAGAAGTTGGTTGCTTTGAGTTCAGCCGAGGCAGAGTATATGGCGGCCAGTCAGGCTCGTTGCGAGGCCATTTGGCTTCGTAAGATGCTGGTTGGTTTGTTTGGTCAGGAGATGCCACCGATCGTCATTCACTATGATAATCAGAGTTGCATAAAACTCTCTGAGAATCCAGTGTTTCATGACCGGTCGAAGCTTACTGAGGTCAGGTACCACTTCATTTGTGACTAGGTTCAGAGAGGGGTAGTTCAGTTGCAGTATGTATTGACAGATGACCAGGTTGCAGATATTCTCACCAAGGCCCTACCACGGGGAAAACATGTCTACTTCAGAGACAAGATGGGCTTGGTGAAAAACACCTTCCTCGGTAAGAGGGAGTGTTGAGTTTTGTACCTTGGGAGATGTTCCCCATGTGGTTGTACTCTCCTTAGCACATGTGGGATAGACTATACACTTTGTACCTTGTACTTTTGTCTAATTTCAGTTTGACTTAGGAGTTTTAAGTCAAAAGTGAAATTTAGTCATTTATGCCTAAAATGACTATTAATTCACAAAGTGGGTGACTTGGGGACATAAAGTGAACTTAGGAAACTTAACCCAAAGTGGGTTATTAACTTAGATATTTTTGGGGAGATCTCAACCATTGATTAGATGGGAGATGAGATGATCTCCACCATTCATATCTTAGGTTTCCTTATGCATGCTCAAGAGGGGCGCAAAGGGTGAAGGAGAGGATTATTCTTCATTTGTTCATTGTGAGAGGAAGACTTGGAGGATGAGGATGAGGTTTGTTGCATGAGGTTGCTTGAGATTGGGCATTAGCTTTCATGGAGGGAGGCTACCAACATCTAGCTTGATTTATTTACCAGGGAGGTTTCACTTCTGTGGATGGCGCACTTACTTATGAGGGCGCATCAGTTGTGGGGAGGACTTCCAACCATTAGATTACAGTGAGATCAGTTTCAGAGGGAGGCCATCTAGTAGAGCTTCATTCTTGTGGAGGGGTTTCCAGATCTGAGCTCACAGTTTGCAGTCGGAGTAGTTTCAGTGGATTTGAGAGCTTGTATGTGAAGACTTGTGTTTCAGCTCAGAACAAGCTGCTATTGTATCAGGTTCCTCTATATTTTGTACTTGCTGTATTCCACCTTCTGCTTTCCTCATATATAGACATATATCGCAAACTGGTTTTCCCCGGGGGGGGGGGTTTATCCAGGGTCATGTTGACCAAAAATACCTGTGTACAAAAATGCATGTGTTAGTCTCTTAGATTTGCTTATTTTTAGCTGTAAAGATCTTTAGGTGTGTTGTATTTATTTTAGTATGCAAGTGCTAACTTCTGGTTACTAAAACTACATGCTAGAGCACCTAAAATTGCAAATACAACCATAACAAATCCGCAAGAAGTTTTTGGACTGCTGGCTGTCCTAAAACAACAACATATACTTTACATAACAGTTGAAACTTAGAGCCTAACTGTGGTCAAAGACAGACCTAGTAGGCAAGCTTGATAGGACCTGGAAATCTTCAAATATTACTTTGCAAATATAGGGTTCAATGCTTAGAGATGTGATGCTTCATATGTTGATGTTTGTATCATCGGACATGACTTCTGCATAGGTCTAGTGTCAGACATGTTGAAGTAGTCCAAAGGACCTTTTAGAAACTTTGGAAATTCACTTTAATTAAAGGAATTATTATAGTGAATGACTTTTTAATTATTGAATTATGAAAAGTTTAATAAAATGTGATTTGATTACAATATTGATTTAGACTTAATCTCAAGTGAGGTGAGATCTAATCTCAATTGTTAATCACTTTGGAGATTAGGTTTAGGGATTTAACTCAATATTATAAAAGGCAACCAAGACGAAATGAGAAGACACATACACAACACATCTATTGGAGTTAGTGATCCATAGAGAGAGCAAGGAAGGACTTTTTCTCAAGGAGTTCTAACTTCTCAGTAAGGGTGATAAAGTAGCTTCATCTAGAGATCAGTCGAAAGGAGAAGAGAGCAAGCAAGGCAACAATAGATAGATTTGAGCAGTTTCGTAGGAATATCCGAGCCGCAAGTACTGTCCCTACGCATCGCACAGACAGTGCTAGGCACGGGTGTACACAGTGGAGCGACATGTTGAGCACGAGCGTACGCGACATAGTAGCAATCATAGATGCGTAGATAGGCGTCGAACAAATAGTCTAGGGCGCATACATACACGTTGGACAAGTAGTTGGGGGCACTTTCAGGAGCACTGTACAGAGAGCACAAGCACATACATACGCGTTGTACAAGCCTTATTGGGCGTGTACAGTTCGTACAGGTCGTCGGTACAAGGCCATATAATAGAGACAGAGGTGTTGGGCTGCAGGTGTTGTCTGTATTTTTCTGTCTCTTTTCTCAGTGGACAGATTCTCCCAGTTTGGGAGCCCTTGTAAGCTTTGATATTATTTTAATGAAAAGTTGATTTGAAGGGAAGAATTTCTGTGTGCATGTGTGAAATTTGGTTTCCAGTTGCTTTTGCTGATTTGTTTATTTCAATTAATTATTCAGTTAGTATATTTTGTTCCATGAGCTTCAAATCTAATTTTCGGCAGGGAAATAATTTATCTAGGAACTGGATTAGAAAATTAACATCATACAAGTTGATTTTAACCTTAGTGAAACCAAGCATACATCAACTAGATCCACTTAGATATAAACAAATTAATGATTATGTGGATCAAAGTTCAAATCTGATTTTATGTTATTAATTAGGGAAATTTCCAGATTTGAACTAAGTGGTGAGAACCACTTGTTCAGCTCTTCAAATGATATGAAATTAGGCTCAAAGGGTTAAATTACAAATTTGATTTATAATATGCATCTTTCAAGATTAAATCCCAGATTTGTTAAAATAAACAACTCAAGTAGAAAGATGAATACTTGAAGCACAAACTTATGTTAAAACTTAAATCACAATTAAGGTTTTCAGATGTAAACCTTGAAATAATTCCAAATTGTGATTTAAGAGACAAGTCTAGAATATGATTGTAACTATGTCAAAGCGACTAGACTTGATTAAATACAAATATGATTTTTAATATGCAAGATTAAATTCCAGTTTTACTGAAATGAATAACTATAGCCCAAATAAAAGATAAATGCTTGAAGTGCAAAACTTAGGGCAAATCACAATTAGGGTTTTATTGTGTAAACCTTGAAATAATTCCAAATTGTGATAAACAAGTCTAGAATATTTAAAATCAACTAGACTTGACAATGAAATCTAACTAGAAAGATATGCAATGATTTACTTTGGATTTCAACTAAACAAAACAAAAAAAAGAAGAGTTTTGGATTTTTAAATATATGGTGGTTGATGGAAGAAACTAGTGCCAAAATCCTAGGGCTAATGGGGTCAAGAAGACTTCCTTTAAATGGCCTATTTTCTTATGGATTAGAAAATGGAAATAAGGGTATGAAAGGCTCAATAATTTCCACTATAATCCACACCAAAATCCAACTTTAAGCACCAAAATATTGCAGCCACAAGAGAGAAGACCTTGAACAAGAACCCAAAATAGCCTCAATGCTTGATATTTAACAAAGATTATCTCAAGTATTCCAACAACAACAACATAAGCTATGAGGGGAGCCTCTTATATAGAGCTTCAGGCTTAACAATGCTCTCAATACAATAATATTTTCCTAAGAATAAACCCTTAGATCTTAGCCTAGGAGATCATAAAAGACTCTTATCCTCCAACTACCTGTTAAGTTTTGATAACTTCGTAAGTGGTCCCCTAGTGTTATTGATGTGCCTAACACTGAAGGGGGAAAAGTACTCCTCTCTTACTTAACTTTATGTTATAAAGTCAAAGTGACTTTATGAGTTCATTAATGCTAAAGTGACTTTGGGAACTTAAGTAAAGGGGGAGATTTAATCTCCACCCTTGATCTTAGAAACCTAAGATTTGATCTAAGCCTTTGATTCCTAGGTTAAGCGAAAGTGAGAGAAGAGGGGGGGTGCATTGTTCACTTGAATGCGGAGGCGAGGAAGAGGTGAAACGATTTGTGGAGAAGAGAAGTAGGGCGAACTTGCAGGAAGAAGGGCGCACTTGCAGTCGAAGAAAGGCGTGGATTCCAACTCTGGTACATTGCATTTAATGCCTTGGACTGGGTGCAAATCCCCATGAATGCTGTGTGCATTAAATGCTGAAAGGACAGCGTTGAATCTTGAGGAAGAGGGCACAAATTTCAAGCAAACTGCTGGCTCGACTTTCAAGGAAGAATTGGGCTGCTGACTTGAGATAAGTTGGTTGTATTAGATCTGTCATTTAATGTTCAAATTCTCTGCTGTAATATTTCCATAAAAGCTCCATAATAAATTTCCTCTTCACTGGTTTTTACCCTTGGGTTTTTTTTCTAGGGTCATATTGACCAAAAATATGGTGTTAAATTTCTGTGGTTTGCTTGCTTAAATTCTCAGCATTCAAGTGTTAAAGATCTGGAGGGTATTTCCTGTTTTAATGATTGTTGGAAAAGTTAATTTGGGACAACAAACTTTTTCTTATTTAACATTTCTACAGTGGCATTAAATGAACTTGAAATCAGAACTGAAGGCAGCCATGAAACAATCCTAAAAATAGACCTGTTAGTGACAGCCTTTAATACCTCAAATTTGCACATGGTATCAGAGCCTAAGGGCATGAGAGAGCTGGAATAAATTGCAAATAGTGGACAAAATTCTTAACCCACGTTGACAACTTCAAATTCACATCCGAGAATGATGTGTACACAACAGGAATTTCTTTGGTCATTTAAGAATAGTTGGCAGCCATGTCAGTTGGAGGGTTGAGGTTGGAGGATAGGCTAGGAGGAACTAGAAATTGGTCCACATGGAAGGCTAGGATAGTTTTGAGATCTTGGAGGAGGGTGAGCTATGGGATATTGTGGAGAATCTTGGATGAGACTTATATGGTGAGATCTATGGATGAGATTCAGGGGCATATGAGGGTATTGCTCCATAGTAGGTTACTTCATGGAAGAAGAAACTGAGATTGTTTCAGGAGATCGTGAAGGGAGCCAAGGAGTTTGTTGGTGAGTCCAAGAAGTTATTGAGAGAGAGCAGAGCACCAAAGAGGTTTTGTACCTACTTGGCCATGGTGACTAGCATCACAGATTCCGAGCCCACTACTTTTGAGGAGGCAGTAGATCAAGAGGTCTGTAGAGTTGCCATGCAGGAGGAGTATGATTCCAATATGCAGAATGATGTGTGAGAGGTGGTGCCTAGACCAGAGGGGAAGTTAGTGGTGACTGCCAGGTGGCTGTACAAGATTAAGTTTGCTACAGATGACAACATTGAGAGACACAAGGCTCGATTTGTGGCGAGATGATCCTCTCAGGTCGAGGGGATTGACTATGATGAGACATTCGCATCAGTTGGGAGATATACTTCCATAGGGAGTATCATGGCCATTGCAACAGAGATGGGTTGGAAGATCCATCAGATGGATGTAAAGACAACATTTCTGAATGGTCTTATAGAGGAGGAGGTATACATTGAGCAGTCATAGGGGTTCGAGGTGTTTGGGAGAGAGTCCGATGTGTGTCTTTTGAAAAAGACATTGTATGGTC
>ML813031.1:8246-46256 GCA_009831015.1 Picea engelmannii | reverse complement strand
AATCCAAGACTTCCGAGAGAAGTCATCAATGAATACAACATAGTATAGGGAACCAGTCAACGATGCCGAAGACATCGGGCCACATACATCTGAATGTATAAGATCAAGTATCCCTGCTGCTCTACTGTCACTGCTCGGAAAAGAAGTCTTGGTGTACTTTCCCAAAGCACACCCCTTGCACAACTCATGGTGCTCTGAACTGAAATCTGGAACTCCTGTCACCATCTCCATCAGAACTCTCAAAGCCCCATGGTGCAAATGTGCCATCCTCATGTGCCATAGCTCACATAGGTCACTGCTGCTGCTGGTAGAATGAATCAATGCTCTCACTGGCTAGAACAAAAACTTGTACAACCTCTCATGTCTAGTACCGATCACTTTGGCAGAAGTGATGCTAGACCCTCTAGGGAAAAGAAGCACTTGCCCATCACGGAACAAGACCTCATAACCCTTCTCCTCAATAGTAGAAACTGACACTAAGTTCTTCTTCAAGCCCGGAACATATAGAACCTTTGTCAAAGTCATGGGAGGCAAAGACTCCCTTTGAAATGATACAGTCCCACAACCTGCCACCTTGACCTCCTGGTCATCTCTAAGCACTACCTCTGCATCTCCACACTGTGTAAGATCTGTCAAGTGCTCACGAACCGCTGTCATATGGCGAGAGGCACCACTGTCAATATACCAAGTATCTGAAGTAGTGATCCTCGAGGATAGACACACAATCAAGGAAAATTCCTTGTCAAACTTGGTGAAAAACTCTTCCACCTCTGCTGAAGCTGCTGTTTGTTTCTTCTTCTTGTTCGGACACTGACCTGCATAGTGCCCAAACTTATGGCATGCAAAGCACTTGACTTTGCTTATGTCTTTCTTCCCTTCACCCTTGGGCTTGTGTCCTCCCTTTGGACCCTTTTTGAACTTCTTCTTGCTAGTGGTAGCAAGAGCCACATTCTCCTCCTCATGACCTGTAGATGAGCTGCCATGTACATAACCTCTCTGGGTCTCCTCTTGAACAAAGTCATCCCAAAGACGTTCCCAACCGGGAAGCTTCTCCCTAGCAACAATGCCGTCCACAAAAAAAACCCATTGTTTGGAAACTCCATTCAATGCTATTCTCACAAGATCACTGTCAACTATGGCTTCCCCCACAACTCCAAGCTCATCCCTCACCTGTGTTAATCTAGTAAGGTATGTGACCACATTTTTAGCCGTGGTCATTTTTATGCTCTTTTGTTTTTCCCTCAAAACCATTTTTCAGTTCTCATTTGTACTCTGGAACAATTTAGTCAAAGACTCCCATAAGAGGTGAAGCGAACCATAGGAGGTGATGTGACACCCTCCAACAAGGCATTATGCATGGAAACCCATCTCAAATAGTCCAAGTTGTTGAGGGAAGGGGCCCTCCAAGATCCAAGTGCATCAAAATATGAAGAGGCCCCTCATGGAGGTGTTTTACATGATCTCAATTGCCAAATACATGTCGTATAACCCAAAAGTGTTAGGAAAACAATCACCTAGGTCAAACTGTAACTGTTACAAACATAACTATGAACATAATAACATCATAATAATAATAATACAGTTAATTAATGAAAGTCAAGAGGCACGTACCTCTTCACCTCGTGACTAGTCATTGCTATAAGTAAACAGTCGCGAGGGTGATTGTATCATCATCTTTTAATCAATTATCATTTCAATATTAATTTAGAACATTTTGTCTTAAGTTAATTAACACCGTTGTTGCAACAATGGTATTAGAGTAGAGCAAGCCGTACCTGTCCGAACAAAACAACTTCAAACCCAATTCGTACCTTCCATTGCAAATCCGTACATTCTGCTGCAAATATGTGCATTCTCGTACTGTCTGCCGCTTCCATGCTCCACTTTCCATCCGTACAAGACCGCAGTACGGCTCGCTGCCCGTCAGTCCGCTACCATCCGCTGTCACCCGCCCCCGTACAACTCATACACTGTTGTCCGTATGCTCCAATTCGCTATCAGCTGGTGCCTGTACAACCCAATTAATTGACTATCGTGACTTTTCAGAAAAAAAATTTGCCCTTTAATATCTTAGTTTTATTAAAGTCATTTTATAATTTTATAAAGTTACTTTATCTTATAAGTTACCTTATGTTATAAAGTCACTGATCAATTATCATTAAGATTTTATTTGAAATTATATTTATTCAAATAAAATATGGAAGCAAGTAGGAAAAGGAAGGAGGAATTACAAGAAGAGATCAACCGTCATAAAAACAAAGTCAACAACATTAAGTATCGTCTCGGTAAAGTCGAGAAGAGTCAGAAGGAATTCGATGAAGGACAAAATGCATTAATGGAAAAAATCGATAAATTATTAAAAAAAAGAAGACAATTGATATGTCTGAAGAGCGATGGCGAAGCTATTTAAGAATGAAAGGTGTCGACAAGGACGAGAGTACATGGATGCTTAATGAACAGATCAAGAGAATTGATGAATTAATTGAATGAGTGGACGCGTTATGTGCTGAACCCTTGGCTTATCAAAGATCGCCACTAAGTCCGAAATCACAAAATTTAGAGAATCAGGGACACCGGGAAATACTAGAGATATTTTTTTCAAGAAATACGCACAAATTTCAAGATAGAGATCACCAAAAGTTAAAAAAGGAATTACCGAAATATGACGGCAAGGACCATAGAGGAGTTGTCGTCTGGATCAACAAAATGGATGGTATTTTTGAATCAAACCCTCTGCTAGGCGAACGAGAAAAAATAATGACAATATCCCAATAGTTTACAAGGAGAAGCTTATAACTGATACCTATGGTGGTAAGAAAATGTGACGCTCGTTCCTTCCACTGGCAAAGCTTCATAGCTGCCCTACTAAAAAAGTTCCATGATGAAGAGGACGATGACCTATATAACAAGTTCGTGCACCTTAAACAAAAAGGAAGCATAAATGATTATACACACGAATGGAAGGTGCTGGCAACAAGGAAAAGTGGATTCATTGATGAACAAGGCATGAGACCATCTCAAGTCATCTCAACTCAGTCCAGAGGAGTAGACACGAGACCACACATCATCACAACTCAGTCCAGAGTCTGATGCACAACCATCACATGGGCTCTCTCACAGATCGTCTCAACTAAGTCTAGAGGAGAACGACCTGGAGAATGTCACACGGCATTGCAATCATCAACACTCCCTCTCAGCTAGGGAGGCATTATCCACCAGGCCAAGTCTCTCACGGAAGTACTCGAACTTCGTCCTAGCAAGCGGTTTGGTGAAGACATCTGCAACCTACTCGTGTGTAGAAAGGTACTCCACATGTACTGCTTTCCTCTGCACCATATCTTTGATATAATGGTACTTGATCTCAATGTGTTTCGATTTATCGTGAGACACAGGATTCTCGGAGAGCTTCACACAACTTTGGTTATCGCAATGGATAACGGTGGAATCCATCTCATGACCAAATAAATCTGCAAGGAGCTTGCGAAGCCACACTGCTTCGCGGATTGCCACACACAATGCAATATACTCTGCTTCTGCTGTATTCAAAGCCACATAAGTCTATTTCTTGCTGCGGTATTCAAAGCGGTATTCAAAGCCACAACAATCGGACGTGCTCTTCCGGTCCACTGTGCTCCCTGCCCAATCTGCATGGGCATATCCCTGCAATCTCATGTCTACATCGAAGGCATATCTCAGGCCATAACCAACTGTGCCTCGTAGATATCTCAACACATGCTTCACTGCTATCTAGTGTGTTTGTCTCGGTTGACTCATAAACTGACTGTGTACACTCATTGCATAACATATATCAGGTTTGGTGTTAACCAGATACATCAATGATCCAATCAACTATCTATAAAGATGTGGATCAATCTCGCCTGACTCAGAAGAAGCCTCTTTCATCTTCTTCAAATTCATCACCATCGGTGTAGGCATGGATTTGCAGTCTGTCATACCGAATCTCTTCAATATCTCGACTGTATATTTTCCTTGACTCAGGAAAATCTCATCAGCCCTCTGCCATACTTCTAGTCCCAAGAAGTAGTGCATCATACCAAGGTCCTTCATCTCGAATTCAGAAGTCAATGCACGCTTGCATTCAACAATAAGACTTTCTGAACTAGTGAGGAATAAGTCATCAACGTACAAGACCAAAATCGGGCACTTGTCACCAACAATGTGGTAGTATAGGTTAGGATCAACAACACTCTTGCTGAAGCCCACACTCATCAAGTATCCATCAATCTTCTCATACCATGCACGAGGTGCTTGTTTTAGTCCATACAGGGCTTTCTTCAACCTGCACACATGAGACTTCTGCTCATGTATCATGAATCCATCTGGCTGCTCATTGTAAACTTCTTCCTCAATTTCACCATTGAAAAAGGCTGTGTTTACATCCATCTGATGCAGTGTCCAACCCATGGATGCAGCTAGGGCAATAATCGTACGGATGGAAGTGTATTGGGCAATAGGAGCAGATGTCTCCTCATAATCTATTCCCTCCACCCGAGAGAATCTTCTAGCCACAAATCTTGCTTTGTACTTCTCGACACTTGCATCAGCTACATGTTTGATCTTATAGATCCACTTGGAAGTCACTACAGACTTCCCTTTTGGTCTCAGAACAATATCCCACACATCATTCTTCAAGATGGATTGATACTCTTCGGTCATGGAGTCTTGCCAAAATTGATGTCCTGCTGCTTCTCCATGACAAGAAGGTTCAATATGAATGATGTGGCTCATAGATGGAACATATCTCTAAAATCTCTGCGGTCTCTTGCTCTCTCAGAATGTATCATGAGGAGCTGCATGTCCCTCTACCTCTTGCAGAGTCTGTTGAGCTCTTGTAGGCCTCTTTCGGCCTACTGCAATGTCTCTGGGAACATCAACTGGAGCTATGGGATCAACTGGATCAGTAATTGTCTTCCTCTGAACTACTGAAGGGGGAGAAAGTACTGTCTCTTCATTCTTCTCGCTATCAATCTTCATCTGAGATTCTTTGGATCTTCGAAAGGCTATCTCTTCCTCAAAGGTGACATCTCTGCTCACCTCGATCTGTCTCTGACCAGGGATGTAGATCCGGTATGCCTCCAAAGATTCACTGTACCCCATGAATGTATCCTTTCTGCCTGAAGGGTTTAGCTTGGTCCTCTTCTCCTTGGGTACATGAAAGTATACTGGACACCCAAATATCTTGAAGTGTCCTGTTTTTGCGCAATTTGTTCTTGCCTAAAGCCAAAGGCAAGTGATCACTAAATTGGCGTAACAGGAGGTTGTTCTATGATTGTCACCTAAATAAGACACCTCTTTCTCTTTAGGGGTAAAAGCCTAGGGGAGACGTCCCTGGTGACCTAGGGGCTTGAGAAGGCAAAGGTAATAGCATCAAGAAAGTTCTTCCCCTCTCACAAGTCACTCTGATCAGAAAGTCGCAAAGGTTTTCAGAAGATGAAGTAAAGATTTGTTTAAGTGTACCTGCCCATAACAAGACAACAAGAAAAACACTTTTTGCAAGTACCAGTTGATATAAGTGCTTCATAAAACCATGGACTTTGAATAAAAGCATGAGCTGATATAAAAGATGAAGCAACAAAAATATTTATAACAACAATGTATATATAATGATGGCTTCACAATTATGCCTTAAATAAGCTTCAATATTGACCAAAAATGATAACCTAAAATTGGTAATATGCTAGTATTTGTCAGAAGCAAAGAAGACAATATAAAATAAGCTCTTGCTTTTAGAAGCTTTTACTGCTGTCATATATGGCTGTAGCTTTCTTTTGGAACAACAACAAGATAGTTAGTAAGTTAGTCTAATCTAAGGTTAGAAATGGTTTAATCTAAGGTTAGAAATGGTTAGTAGAGATCTTGAGGTAGATGGTTTGAAGGTTGTTTTCATCAATCAATCAAATGTAAGGTATGAACTAGTGTCTTTAGGGTAAATGGAGTCACTTTTGTAGAAACAATCTTAAGGGAAACAAATGATAATAAGTGAATTCAATACAAGAGGGAGGATGGTTGAGGTGTTAGTAACCTAAGGCCTCAATCATCCAAAACCTTAAAGGAAAACAACTACTAGGAAGTAGGTAACCCTAGGCCCTAGCAGATTTCCTTCTTCTTTAGGTCAAGCTTGAAATAAAATAAAAGCTTAATGAAGCAAAAGTACTAGAGTGCTACTAAGGTAGGGCTCTAGCATATGCTTCAATGAAGGTGTCTTCTAGCAAAATCAAGTAGGTGGAGAGCTATTGAGAGAAGGATAATAACATGTGCTTTTCTCCTAGGGTTTCACACTAGCAATTTCATAATCTCATAAATGAAAAGTAAAAGATGCCATAACCATTCAAAGAAAGAAGGATTGCAGATTTTCACTTACATTCACCAAGAATAATCTAGTCACAAGCCCTAGTTGAAGACTTTCCACCATGAAAATGCAAAAAATCACCAATAAAAGCTCCCTCCAAGAGTTGCACACCACTTAGTTCAACCAATAAGCCTTAAAAGAGGCCGAATTTCAGACCTCACACTTGTGTGAGTGAAAGATGATCAATAAAAATGAGAGTTTGATCTCTTATTTATGCAATACACATGACCTTTAATTACATTTTAGGTCAAAAAAGGCCGACATGGCCAATTTACATGAAAAATCCAGTTTTACATAAAATTGACAAATAAAACCCTAAATTCATCTTTTTAGGGTGACGTTGGCCTCCCTCTTGGAACGCTAGGCCTCCAAAATGAAACGTTGGGGTTCAAAACCCCTTAGGAATTGCCACACGTGCCAACCAAAGTCGTCCTTATGCTGGATACCTCAGCTGGATGACGTCAAGGCTCTTAATGATGACGTTAGGGGCCTTCAAGGGCCAACGCCATGGTGGGAGGGAAAGGCCCCCTAGATCCAGGCTTGCCAAAGTGCCTCTGGTGGAATGTCCCCCCTTTTCTCTGGTGCAAGCCTCCTATATCTCTCTGCCCCTGGTTGGGGTCTTGGCATCCATTTGGTGGGATTTTAGCCTTATGGAGGTCCGAGCTAATCATCTCCCCATATGTACCTGTCTGTCGGGCATGGTCCTGTAGCAACAACAAGTACGCCCTCCATGGGCTCATAAGTCACAGGGATCATAACAATGTCAATCCCATCTAATAATCAATTTACCCAAACATGTGCATAAAACCCCCCTTTTCCCAGACAAGTGCTCAAAGACGTTATGCTATTCAACAAGCCAGGTTTGGAGAGGGTTTCAGGACGTCTTATTGGGCTAATTCTCCTTAGGTGTGGGGTGTTTCCAGGTGAAGACCAATCTAGGTCATGTAAATGCATGAGATGGTGTGGGGGATGTTTGGACAAGGGGTGTAGTGATAACAGGGAAATGTAGGTCTTACCTGTGGGTGCCTCTGTAGAGGGTGAGCTGCACCTTGTCATGGATGCAATTGTTTCCTAGCCCATTCAATGCCTTTTTACTCTTTGTCTTATTGCTTTTTCTTTCAAGAGAATAGTTGGGTGAAACTGCCCTGGCGTGGTGACCAGTGGTGACAGCGTTACCCACAAGCATTTCACGGAGATGAGAAGGCTGGCTTGTGATGAGACCCCCTTTCTCTTGGCTATGCCACCAAGAGCCACTACCCTGGTGTGGTGACCAGATGAATAGTAGTGTCATACCGCTACATGTCCATGGACCTAATAGGTTGGTTGGTAATGAGATCCCCTATCCACCAACTAGGTCTTGAGTTTTATTATATTTTATGGGTCCCCGCTTTTCTTGCCGAGAAACCTTTTATTGCTTTCTCGGGGATCCGTGGGTGAAGCATCTCAAGGTTTGATCTTGGATTTTAACTTTTGCCAGCTACTTTTACCCTCTGGGCCTTTAGCCCCTTCTTCCCACAAGGCAAGGTACAACCCTTACTAGCATAGGAAACCCATTGCTCGAACCAATGTAAGGGATATATGAGAGGGAAGATGATGAAAAGAGATAAGTATGGAAGGAATGAACGATAACCTTTCATAAACCAACCCAATGGCAACTCACTCCTAAGGGAACTAACTTGCTAGGGCATTGTTTCATCCCCCCCAGGTATGGACAAGTTAAAAGGAATAATGTCCAAGCAAACGTCATGAAGCAAACGAGAATTAAATGCACATATTCAAATGCTTTGAGAATCAGAGTGACACATACCATGATACCCGGACTCATTACCTCATGTAGCAAGACCCACTGCTACTTCAGAACCAGGCCGATGGGATGGATGCTGCTGCTGCTGATAGAATGGAGGCGTTGAAGAAGAAAGGATGGGCCCTCCAGGGCCAAGCTCAAGTCAATATGGCTCTCGGTACTCCATGTCTAGGACCTGTGGGCCTCGAGACATAATCTCCTTAGTTATCCCTAGGGTAGGGGATAACATGTCCAACCTCATGCTTCACTCCGGTGAAGGCTTCTTCGGGAGTCATGTTCCTCAGAATCTGATGATGACTCCTGTTCTGAACATACACTGTTGTTATGGATGCCTCTGCCCACAAAATCATAGGTAGATTCTGATCATGTACCATCGCTTTGGTTGCCTCAATAATGGTTCTGTTCTTCCTCTCTGCAACCCCATTCTGCTGAGGCTTATAAGGAAAGGTGTCCTCCCTCTTGATCCCTGCCTCAATACATAAATCACTGAAATCTCTGGAGGTGTACTCTCCTCCATTATCTAATCTCAACACCTTGATCCTCCTCCTAGTTAGCTTCTCAATCTGGGATTTAAACTCTTGAAATCTCGCAAGGACTCCATCCTTGGTCTTCAAGAAGTAAATCCACGTCTTCCGAGAGTGATCATCGATGAAGAGCACATAGTACAAATATCCGTTCAAGGAATCAACAATCATGGGTCCACAAACATCTGAATGTATCAAGTCCAAGATCCCCTTGGATCTGTTGTCACTGCTCAAGAAGGACCCCTTGACATTTTTGCCTAGAGCACAACCTCTGCAAATGCCATTATTGTTGAAGGAAAATCTCCCTACGGACAGGTAGATCTCCTCTTGAGAGCTAGACTCTTAACTCTTAAGACAGAAGACGCTTAACATGGACACCGACTTCCTTTCAGATCTACACAAACTAATGTGCGAGGAGGAAGAAGAAAAAGAGGTTCCTTTTACCGGCGTTTGCCCCTGCACGCTCCGAGTTGAGCTCCAATCTTTCGCTCCTCGATGAGCTCTGTAGACAAACAATAGTACAACCACTTCCTACTCTATTGATATTAGCTTGAAAATAGATCTATCTATCAGAGATAAGCTCATGTAAGATTAAACACAAACTAGAAAGAAACAGTCCAAGCGTGTCATATTAATGAGAACAATGACAGAAGTAACTTACAACCGTAGAAGCGAATGCGACAGCTTTGTCAAGTCCCCTTTGTCTAACCCTTGCTCGAAAGATCCACGACTCAGATGACAACAACTTCACTGATTACTCTCCTCCAGTTCACCGTGTGTTTCCTATGAGATCATAGGTTTCATGCTTGCATTTCTTCCCCCTCTTCACCATGATAGAGCCTGCTTATATAGGTTCAGAGAGGCCTAACCTCTTGAGGTATCTTTAGGGTAAGTTGAGGAATTCCTTCCTTAGATTAGGGATCTTCTCCTAAGATCATGGTTGAACCAGGAATTCGAATGCAACTTCCTTCCAAACTTGAAAGATCTTCCCCTTATTCTCCTCAACAGATCAACTGCTGCCCGGATTAGACAACGCTCCCTCAAAAGGGGCATCAGGGCGCTATAGCGCTCCCTGGTAGGCTCAAGGGGGCCGTCAACGCTCTAAAAATCTATAGCGCTCCCTCAGAGGGGCAATTTGGTGTTATAACGCTTCCTAGTACCTTATAGGGGAGCGCCAACGCTCCTAAGGGTGATATAGGGGAGCGCTCTCTCTTAAAACCTTAGTTTGAAAGCTCCTTTCAGGTGGCAATAGATACCTGGCTTCAGTTAACCATCCCTCTTCCTCCAAATAAGGTGTTTGAGGTATTGTAAGTGTCTCCTTAGTGTCGTTATCATGGCAGTATGCTTTGCTTGACATTTGCTACACTTGTGAATCAACATGCGACACTTGTGAACAGCATGCGACACTTGCGACAGTTGTGAGCAATATGCGACACTTGCGATAGTTATCAAAGCGAGTAATGTTGATGTGTAACAGATTGCCCCCCAAAGGATGAAGTTAAAAGATGAGAACTGATAACTGAAATGCTTTGTAGACTTTCAAGCAAGGGTATAGACGTGGAGAACCTGACAGAAGCTGCACACAACCATCCAACAAATATTATGACATGTTTCAAAACCCAAAGCAGGCATACCTATGCTTGGGTGATCAAGACTTGCAGGATATGGCCGCCATAAAATACACTGCGGATCCATAATTGTATTGACAAAAAGGGTATAGCCACCGAGGATACAGTGTGGATCTATACACGACTTGAACTGATCGTAGCCACGAAGATTACACAGTGGATCTACGAGATGACAAGACATAGCCACGACCAATACAAAGTGGATCTATGTAACAATGTTTGTATCATTTGTTCAAGAGAAACTCCTTCGCAACCTGGGCAAAGCATATATCAAAGTGATCACTCAACCCAGGGTCTTCTTACTGATTCCAATGTGGTATGAATCTAACCATGTGAATAGATGTCCTGATGTCGAACATGGCAGAAACCACTTGATTACCGGTCAATGATGTAAACCGCTAACAAGCGCGAGGGAGATCACCATTAATGCCAATGATTCCCAAGGTACCTTAGTACATTCCAACGGATGTGAATGGATGAGCTGGAGTCGAACACCCGTGGAATCATTCGATCAGAGGTCAATGAGGTAAACCCACTGTCGAATGTGAGGAGGCCTACCATTGAGGCATGCAGGTCCCAAAGTACTGGCTGGTTTCTAAGCCTAATTCCTGGATAATGTGTTGAAGTCGATAGGAATAGGCTCGTCGAAGGAGGGCCTTAATGTATCCCCCATCAACGACACGAAACAGACATAGAGATGTAATTGGTGGATCAAATGAACATGGACTGACACAAGTATTGAGACAAGATATTTGTGTGATGGCTGACTCTCAAGGCGGATACTTCCCTTGAACACTGAGGCACGAGAGCAGAAACATGACATGGACCAAAACTTGATGATGCAGTGGATGCTGTGACTTACGTCAGGTGACCCAAAGAAGTGAAAGAGACTCAAAGGATTGGCTCAGTGCAGAGGTTCAGCGGATTATAATGCGTGCAAAGGACAAAGCGCCGTGTTCAAGGGCAACTCTAAGAATTACTTGGTAATGTTCTCAAGAGACTGCTTGGCTTGTTTCTTTCAAATTTTCCCCCATCCAGATAGACGAGTACCTCTTTTTGATTTAATGAGCTCGAGGAGGATAACACATGCTTGATATAACTCACCTTCGATGAGTTCCTCTTCCTTAGTTTAACGAACTGGAAGAAGTAAGGGTTCGATCCCGTATGGGCCTGTCGATGTTTGTTTTAGCGAGTCCAAAGACAGAAAACTCGAAGGTTTTTCGTGATTATAGAGTCTGGAAAAACACTTAAAAGGGAACTCTCTCAGTTCCTTTTTCGTACAGTTAGTCTTACGAGGCCGAAAAAGAGATAAACTACCACTCGAAAGACGCTCTTTCAAACCTTTTAACGAGTGTGAAAGGAAGCAAGATCACTCGACTATCTTTTCATATTTAGAGAGTCTGAAAAGAGTTTAAAGATGACTCCAGGGGGTTCCTTTTTCGTGTGTCCATGCGGGTCCGAAAAAGAGATAAAAGTCTACCTGGTGCGTTCTCATATTTTCGAGCTTGAAAACGAACTAAGACTATGCTCATGGGTGTGACAAGGTAAACAAACGATCAGAACTGCTTGGAAACCTGTGGTGTCAAAACTGCAATCCAGTGGTTTAGTGAAGCCATTATATTGTCAGAGAAACCCATAAATAACTATATCTTATAAAAAATGGAAATTTACAAATAGTAATACAAGAGAAATCTTCATTTACCATTTCATTTTGCATAAGGATTTGTAACAGTGGAGATTCTCACTTTGGAGGTGGATCTTGTTTCGCTTGATACCGGAGCTACGGTTGACCATTTCTCTTACCGTTTGGACCAGGTAGATCTTCATCTCTCCTTCTTTCAATTACATGGTTCAATATTCGTTTTCATAGCAATATTTAAATTAAAAAATGAAGCCCTGAGTCGCTCCAAAAAAGATCAAATCGGCCTCTATGGAAAACGATGGGAAAAAGACATTCTTTGGCAAAAACGTTTTTAGAAGGTGATAACAAAGATGCCAACGCCTTGACACATGGGTGGATGGGTCGTTTTTGTCAAAGAATCCATAAAAAACTCAAAAACATGCCCATGCAGCCATTATGAAAATTATTTTCATTTTAAAACGTTTTGTTGCTGCGTGATGGTTGTTGAATGATAAAGAGAGGGCGTGGTCCTTTTTGAATAGTGTGGGCATTAGATTTCAAGTTTTTAAATTGCTTAAGAAATTGCCGAAAAAATTGAATAATGAAATTCTTTGTTTTTTTGTTTTTGTTTGTAGGTGATTTCGGCGACCATGATTGAGTGGAAAGAACGAGAGCATGAGCTCGATGATCTGGCTGCTTTGCGTGTATCTGGCACGTCATTGTGTCCCAGGAGCAAGATTGGTGAGGGGTAGAATCCCAATCAAGGATATCCGAGAGTTACCCCTCCGGTCCATTTTGTTTGCCATCACGAGTGTGACGGGAAGTACTAGCGCACATCTGGCGTCGAGATCACAGGTAGCTTATGGCGTACAGTGTTTGGAGCCAACACTGTTTAACTGGAGCGCAGGGTTCCTTCGGAATGTGAAGGAACATGTTTTGCGGTGTAGGATGGGGCAGAAACAGTTCGGATACGGCTCTTTCTTGGTCTCATTTTTCTTAGAGCGCATCCCCCAGATGTAGCCTCAGATAGCACTGGCAGTACGACTAGTGGGAGAACCACGGATGGGATGGTGGACTAGTCTGTCTTCGAGACTAGTGGCAGAGTCAGAGTTTCGTTTCACTGGTGACTTCTTCGCTTGGCTGAGACGCCAATATCTTTGGATAGAAGACTTCCCGTATGCCGAGGTGGACTTTCGCGGGAGCATGGATTTGATTCTACCCGCGGGGGAAGATTGGGATGCGTCAGGTGAGAGACTAAGCAACACCTTGTCTAGTTTTTGTTTTTTAAGTTTTTAATGTATATGTTTTTTTGGGTACGTAGAAGAGTTTTTAATGGATGTATTGTTTTCAACATGCAAACAAGGGAGCAGTGCGCCCGACTGAGATACCGATACCAGGACGTCGTGGGGGTGCCCCGGTTGCAGTAGATCCGGGGGCACCAGTGATAGGTCTCCGGGAGGTTGAAAGAAACCTTCAAGGCCTCACGATGGGCAGTCCTCCTCTACGGAGGAGAGAAGTGCCTTTACATCTGTAGAGGCACACTGTGGGAGTGCCAGAGAATGTTAATTCTCTACTGAGACGTGTAGTGTGCGTAGTGATATGTTACTCTCAGCACAATGCAGTGCAGGGAGATGAGAGTCTCTCTGGTGATTGTATTTTGTATGACTTGTCAGGCGATGTTGTATGGGTGTAAAAACCCAACATTTTGCTCTTCTAAATACTTTTTGATGTAATCAAAACATTTTCAGTCATGCTATGTATATATATACAGTTTCGAGTTTTTTACAGTGCCAAAACATTTGTACGTGGTGATGCCTTTAATGTGATGTGTTTTAATTTACATGTGATGTACAATTCGTTTTCCTTTATGAAATCTTATCTATGGGCGAGATACCGATCCATGATGTAATTGGCTAATGAATCTGAAACATTATTGAGTTCTCTTGGAATATGTCTGTATTCGATATAATCAAATATTCGTTCGAGACGACGAACTTGTAGGTGGAGACGTAGCAGGATAGGATTACGAATAACGTAGATACGGTTGAGTTGATAGACCACGAGTTGGGAGTCTAGGTTAACAATGATACGAGAGATACCTAGGGAGGAGGCTTGGGTCAAGAGTTCGATGACAGCATGATATTCTGCCATGTTATTAGTTGCTGGTCCTAAGCAAACCCGACAAAGATAGGAAAGGAAGACGTCATCTGCACATGAAAACACAAGGCACAATTATGAGTGGCAAAGGTAAAGACTCGTGCACGCGAAAGAAACAGACACACCAAACTAAAATACAATAATGTACAAAGTACACATGCTAGGTGATCTAGGCATAGTACTTTTTAAGGTAAAGCCCGTTCCGAGGCTCCCCTAGGGAAATTCCATCATAATCGACTAACTGTGTAGAGCACGTTTCACAATGTAAGGGCCATGCCACAGAGGTTCTAACTTACCTGTCCCTAGTTTGTCATGAGCCTGGTCATAGACGAGGACTAAGTCTCCTTCTGCAAAAATCCGAGGATGGACAGATTTGTCGTATTGATTTTTTATCCGTTTCTGATGTGCCTTGTTAACGAGAGCGACATCACGACGTGTTTCGTTCAGTTTGGTTAGATATAAGAAACGTTCTTCTTTGGCAGAAGTATGGGGTAGGAGTTCTACTTTAAGTTTCAGAGATGGAATCTCACACTCGATTGGTAAAACGGCTTCGATGCCATATACTAACTGAAAAGGAGTAAATCCAGTTGCGGTTTTCACGGAAGTACGGTAAGCCCAGAGAGCGGAGAAAAGTTGTAGATGCCAGGATGTCTTATTTGCCCCCACCATGCGTTGAATCATGGTTTTGAGGACCTTGTTGATGGCCTCAACTTGTCCGTTGGCCTGAGGGTAATATGGGGATGAGTTTTCATGGCGAAAACCCAACTTGGCATGCAATTCACTCATCATTTGGTTCTTAAAGTGTGCACCGTGATCGATGACAATGGCGCGTGGTACACCAAAACGAGTTATGATGTGGTTAAGAATAAAAAGAGCTGCGGTACGACCATCGTTCAGAAAGGTAGGCATAGCCTCAACCCATTTGGTAAAGTAGTCGACGGTGACAATTATATAACCGTGCCCCCCGACTGAGGTAGGCTTACATTGCATGAAATCGATACCCCACTTGGCAAAGGGGTCGATGGCGATAATGGGGTGCAGCGTAGTAGGGTGGGTTCGGGCCTTGTTGTTGAAAACTTGGCAGGCTGGGCATTTTTTGACTGCCTCAATACAATCTTTGAAAATCGAGGGCCAAAAATAGCCGGGACGTAGAATTTTTTGGGCTGTGGCCATCCCAGAAAGGTGACCGCCGCAGGCTCCAAGGTGACAGTCGTTTAGAACGCGTTCAACCTCCGCATGAATCAGACATCGTCGAAGGATAGTGTCAATACCACGGCGATACAAGGTGTCGCCGACGATAAGGTAACGACGAGAATGGTGGCGAATACGCCGACGCTCTTCATGGGAAGTGTTAGGCTGAAAGCGTTGGGTTTGGAGGTAAAGGAGGATGTCTCCGTACCAAGGATCAGATGTGCTGATGAGGAAAAGAGTTTCGTCAGGGAGAGAATCTCTAGGTTCGCTATCTTCATCAGCATGGGGGAGATCACAGATAAGTTTCGCAAACACCAGGGACTTTTTGGCTTTGGACTTCGTAAATTCAAGATCGAATTCCTAAAGAATGACGATCCATTTAGAGTATTTGCCCCCGAGCACTTGACGTGTCAAGACGTGGTACATGGGGTTCGAGTCCGCAATCACAGTGGTGGTGCGTAGTAGGATGTAATGGCAGAATCTCTGGACGGCGATAACGACTGCCAGAGCCAGTTTCTCTACATGTGAATATTGGAGTTTGGGTCCAGATAGACTCTTGCTCAGGTAATAGATCACATGGTTCCTCACTGTTGGGGTCCTCTTGAACTAACACCATTGCAATAGTGGAAGTGGAGGCAGCTAAGTAAAGGATGTAGTCCTTTGTATACTCCGGAGGATGCAACAAAGGTGCGTGGGTCAGGGCATGCTTGAGAGCATCAAATGACCGTTGAGCCATGTCATCCCAGATGGAAGGGGTGTTTTTCTGCAACAACCGCATGAATCCTTTAGTTATCTCAGCGTAGTTACAAATGAAACGGCGAAGGAAGTTTGCTTTTCCTTGCAAACTTTGGAGTTGGGTCAAATTAGTGGGTGGAGGTAAGGCTAGAATAGCCTTAATCTTTAAGGGATCCACTCGAATCCCGTCTTTAGAGACAACAAAACCGAGGAGTCGACCGGATTCGACAACAAAAATACACTTATGTGGGTTCAAGCAGATACGGTAGAACCGACATCGAAGAAAAATAGCCCGTAAGTGATCAACGTGATCTGATCGATTGGATGAGTGGGCGGGTAAGTCGTCGAGGCAAGGTTCTGCGATATGCTTGATATCGTGGAAAGCGTATGACATGGCCCGTTGGAAAGTAGCACCAGCATTTTTGAGACCAAAAGGTAGCTTTCGATAGGCGAAAGTTCCCCATGGGCAAATAAAGGCGGTCTTATGTTGATCCGCAGGTAAAATTTCAATCTGGTTATACCCGGAGAAGCCATCCATGAAAGAGAAGATTACGCTCCCAGCGCAATTATCAATGATTTGGTTGATGAAGGGCGTAGGGTAGTTGTCCTTTGGACTAGCTTTATTGAGATCCCGATAGTCAACACAGACACGGATGGTCCCCTGTTTTTTGGCAACTGGAACAAGGTTGGAGACCCATTCTGTCAAAGGGACAGGATAGATAAAGCCAAATTTTAAAAGTTTCTCAACTTCTGCCTTTATGGCTGCGATTTTCTTGGGATGAACCGGGCGGAGTTTCTGTCGAACAGGTTTTGCACCTGGGTAAGTCTTGATTTCGTGCACGACAATTGAGGGGTCGATTCCTGGCATCTCTCCGTAGCTCCAAGCGAAGACATCGTGGAATTCTTTAAACACAGCAGTGTAAGATACCACTTCTTCGGGTGTGCAATTAGCACAAAGGTTAATGTTTTCCACAACGCCGCCTTTGATCGAAATATCAATAACGATTGTAGTAGAGATATTACCCATATTCCCCTTAGAAAGAGTATCTTGTGTGAGGATGGGAGATTGCGGAGCATCGGTAACATCGGGAGGGAAGACAGAGTGTATGTCTTTGTGGATTTCTTCCAAAGGCGGAAGAAAAGAGGATCGATGATGGTTATCATCCCAGGGCACGTCGTCGATACTAAGCATTTCCATTATAGATTCGTCAGAAGGGAAAATTTGGGAAATGTAATCGATCGCAGACGATAGGGAATCCAACCATGACGGCATCGTGTAGGCATCAGGTGCCAATAAATGTGGGTTGTCCGGGGAGGGAGAGGCAGATTGAATAGCTACGTATGTGGCCTCGGCTGGGCTAAGTGGCATGGTGTCACCGAGCACATCGAATTCCATAGGACTAGGTACAATCCAAGGGTCAGATGATTCCAAAGATTGATAGGGCATAGTTGAAATCATATTGACGGTGGCAATATGATGTGTGGTGGGTGGAAGTGGTGTAGGGAAAGTACCCATAAGGCTAGAATCTTTCAATAAGCCAACACCAACGCTTTCATACGTAACTGGGTGGTCTCCCAAAAAGGGAATGTTGTTGGTGATAGGGGCACGAGCGTCGGGTGTACAAAAATCTAGTTGATCGATAGTTACAGTTTTGCCTTGATGGGGGAATTGTACACATCGAAGCACCGACGAGGCGACGACAGTCATAGCATAGAACCAACTTCTTCCAAGTAGTAGGTTGTAATCGAGGGGGGCATCGACCACCTCGACATCAACGGTAACAGTTTTGCCGCCCAACTGAACGACTAAGGATTGTAAAAGTCCGTGAGGATGAAAACCTCGCCCATCGAAAGCGCGTAACATCGTAGGGGATTTGTTAAGGGTAGGTGATTTTAAGCCTTTCCAACAAGCTAAAGACATGACACAAGTAGAGGCTCCCTCATCCAAGATAGTTCGATGGATTTGTTGATTGTGAACAACAACATCAATCTGAAAAGCTAGTTGGTAGGAGAGTCGAGGTTGATGATCATCCAGATTAAACGTGAGATTATTAGATGACTCAGGATCGAAAGCGTCGATGGCAGCTAAGAGCGTTCTACGTTGGCTGGGACAGTGTTGTAGAACTTCCAAAGAAGACATAGCACACGGTGCTTGAGCCAAATCTTCAACAATGTTGTAGTTTTGGGCAGCCCGTGAACTAGGATTAAAGGTAGATTTTCGGATAGTGCTCTTAGGAGGGCGTAAAATGGAGTCAAACGAAGGTTTCTCAATCTGAAGTGGCCCGGACGGAGGGCTAGCAGACGGAGGACTAACGACAGATGGTAATGGGCCCGGTAAGGAACCGTTAGCGGGCTTCAGCTTATCAGGTTTAATCGGTGTGTCATATGTCGTAGTGCGAGTGGTCAGATTAATTCTGTTAAACATGTAAATGTGGGCACTTGTTGAGGCCTCATCATGGGATTGGTTGGAACTGCCCCCTGCAGTGGGGGTTTGAGCAACCAAACATTGCTGCTGTGGAAAAGGCTGAGTAAGCACAGCGGGTTGTGAATTTCCCTTAAAAAGCTTGGCCACTTCATCGCGATGTGGACAGTCTCGAGTGTAGTGATCGTTGCCACAAATGAGACATGGGAATTTCGGTTTTCGTTGTGGTTGTTTTCCGGCAGCTGGGGTTTGCGGTTGTTTTTTTGGTTGTTCATTGTTGTTGTTTTTCTTGGGTTTATTTCTTGCTTTCTTCTTGCCCCCAGGTTGTTGTGAAGGGGTCGATTGGACCGCATTCACCTCAGAGACCTGAGTTTGAGGGGAGGTAGAAGAGGGTGCAGTCGAACTGGGAGCAGACGTCGAAGCGGGCCGCTGGGTCGTTCCAGTCGACTGGGAAGTAGATTGGGTTTTGACGGAGCCGATGACTCCATCCGCGTGCGAGGTGGACGATGGTTTGGATGGATCATTAGTGGCACGGGTAGCATTTGGTATCAACTCGTACAGAGTACCAGATTGTGAATAGACCAAATCTAAGTACTAGGCTCGAGCAATAGCCTCTTCCTCGGTGACTACACCACCCATGGCAACATCACGAGCGATCTGGGGTAACAGTGATTTGGTGAACCCTTCTGCTAATAATTGGTCAGGAATGACCGCTTTGATTAACCTTCGTCGTCGTCTCCATTCATGAATATGATCAGAGATATGTATGGAGGTTGTCTGACGAAGGGAGGTCAATAGTTCGGTGCCCGTCTCGTATCGAATGGGTAGTTGGAAGTGTGTGAGGAAGGACATGGCAAGGGAGTTGAAATCGTGAAAAGAAGCGCGTGGTAGTTCAATATACCACTTTGCTGCAGAACCTGTAAGCGTTCGTTGGAAAATACACAAATGTATAGAATCGTCCATGAGGGAGTTGGATGAACACCACAAATGAAAAGTCATCACGTGGTTGTTTGGGTCTTCTTCGGACTTTCCGTCGAATTTTGGAATATCAGAAGGAAGTTCAGCTGGGATAGCTAGCCAAACCGGAGAATGAAAAATAGGATCATTCGTTAACCGAGACAAGTCTGGAAGGTCCAGAGTTGCTAGGAAAGGTAGTTGTCGGTTAACCTGCGGGTAATACTGGTGTGGCATAGGAACACCAGTAGGACCATACACTGGGTTATGCGGATAATTGTAACCAGTGGGCCCTCTTGTATAAGGTTGGTGTTGACCAGGGTACACAGGATTTGAGGTGTTTTGAGAAACATGTGCGAGTGGAGGATAACCGGATGGGTTTTGAGGATTATAAGCTGGATTCGGTGTTTGTCCATAAGGAGGATATAGACGAGTCCCTTGAGAGGGAAGAGGTTGTTGTGGAGCTTGAGGATTTGTGTCCCCCCGAGAACTGTGGGTTTCTTGGAAAATGGATGTTCCACGGATTGGGTGTGGTAGACACATTTTGTCCATACGGTTGATGGTAGGCTCTGGATTGAGGCTGCCCCCCAGCATGAGGGTGCCCTCCAAATGGAAGTTGTCCTCCGGTGGGAGGATGCCCACCAGCTTGAGGTAGAGTTCTCGGAATTTGAGAACCAGATGTAAATGACTGACCGGTGCCGCTTAACGGATTAAGACCACCAAGACCGATCCCTCTGGGTTGTTGTATAGGTATGGAACTTCCCGGCATAACTTGGGTAGTAGTGGTAGCAGAATAATTCAGTGCTCTGTACCCAAAAAGGAGTGATGATGAAGGTCTAGGTGTTATTGGTGTGCCAATTGCAGCTTGGCTAACCAACGCATTACCGGCGGGAATAGTCGGAACGTGAGGGACCATTGTAGAGTGAGCCGTCTGGAGAGAAAAAGTGGACCTTGGGCCTACAGACGATGTGTTCGGATCAATGGACGGTGTAGCCGAAAAAACAGTAGTACCGGTAAAATGGTTTAAGGGTATGGTGTAGGTGATAGGTGCGTCGACACCTATTCCTGTTCCATAAAGATCCCGCACCATGCGCGGTGGACTTCGAACAATGTCTGTGGTCCAAAAGGGGACATCGACTAGAGGGTTTGAATGAGGCCCAGTCGGAATGTCAGAAGGATTGATGACGACAAATTCACCAGCTGAATTCAGTTGGAGGACACGTCTCTCATATCCCTCCGGAATGCGAAAAGCCTCCGGAGACTCTGAAACAATTCGAAAATTCTCTAAAGAGGTGGGAACTTCTTCTTGGGAGGTTATAGTATCGTGAACCTCGCTTTGTTGAGGAGATTCCTCCATAGAATGAGGGGGTAAAGGGGTATTCTCTTCCATATTTTCTGGAGGAAGTCCCTGTAGCCTCCGCGAACGGTGTGGAGGGTCGATGTTAGCGTAAAAGAGTTGGTGAAATTTTTTTATGGCCAACTACCGAAAAGAAACAACATACGTTAATAGAATCTAGGAATCACAACCAAGCAAACAAAGCCTTCTCTCGATGACCGTACTAGTTGGTGATGAAATCCAACGTCGCGTGATCAAGTCAAGAAGGGGCGGGGATATGGTGGAACAATTACAATGGCAACCTGCTTAACAGACTTTCACCCTGGTGCAAGCTTCCACGCAGTAATTGTGGATTTACCCTCCAAGGAGCCCGAGTGAGTTTGACCAGGTCCAGGTACAGTGAGACTTCCCTTCACTGTCACCTTGTGTAAGATCCTAAAGATTATGGCCACTAAGGTTACCAATTCGCAGTTAGCCCCTGGGCGGGTATAGTCGACAGTCCAGTCCGAACGTACGGGCAGGGTATCTAGCTCGAAATCAACTTGAAAGGCTTCCACTCAACATTGTGGGTATACCTTTAAGTGATCCCCATAATACGATCTGACCACTACAATCAGTCAAACCACGGAGGGATAATCTCCGTAGCTTTCCCGAGTGCGACCTCGTGCGTAACCCCTGTGTGAGAGGGGGATCCCAGGCAGACTTATACGACAATTGGATTTGACTCTCCCTAGTTCAGGATGCTAATGTTTGTTTTGGAAATTTTGGAGAGTTATGCTCACAGCCTAATCCAAAGTACTAATCCTAATCTACTGTTGGTGGAGGATCCTAGAAAAGAAAATGTTCTAGATAGTTTTTAATTAGCGTTCATTTTATAGCCGTTCTTTACTCAAAAGGGGTGCATGGAAGTGAAACGGATGGAATGATGACTCAATCCCCAAAAATGCATCAAAGATGATAAGCAGCCGTTTCTTTTCGATGAATATCTATTTAAGGGAGAGAGAGAGAGTTCTTTTCACTAACAAGCACTAATAAGGAATGACCTCAAACAAATTTTCTTCAATCAAATCCGATGTGGTTCTAAGACTTTTTGGAAATGTCTTCTAATATGCAAAATCAATCATGAAGATGTCTCTTTATTGTTTGTGTGTGAATAATGATTAATTCGAAACAATATTCTTCTTGCCAATTATCCTTTTGGATCAAGGAAACTCAGACAAACATAAGCAGGTTTCATACAAACAATACACCTTCTTGTTGTGATAAAAAACAAGAAGCAAAAGAAAAGAAAACAAAGAAAACCAAGAACTTCACACAAAAAGAGATGTCGAAGAACAATGACCTCAACAAAAACCAAACAAAGAGATTCATAGACTTCTGATGTCCTTCACCAGAGTTTCTCGCTCAGTCAAAAAAGAGAGAAAAAACAATGCATGGGTTTCAGATTCTCGACAGCAGAAAAACTAAAAAATAATCAAGAAGGCTACAAAATCTAAACAACAAGGTATTTATTCCTCAGAAGGAAGGATGTAAAAGTTGAATGGGAAGAAGCATTGACTCACAGAGAGGCTCAGCAAGTGAAAACAGAGACTAGACCCTGAAAAAAGCAATTCTGGAAAGGTTTTGGGCCAAAAGAGGGCTGGCGCTCTGGTGTAAAGGGCACCAAGCGTTATAGCGCTCTGTGTAACACACCCAGGGAGCTCTGGCGCTCTGTCAACACAGCCACAGGGGCACCAGGCTTGAAAAGCTCATAAAAATGTCTAAAAATCCAAAATTTCAGCCTAATTTTGGCAATCAAGCTGAGAATGATGGGGTAAGGAGTCAATTAGCTCATGAAATCAATAGAAAAGAGTGAACCAGGTCTGAAAACAATCAAGGGGTAAGACAAGGTCTATGAGGAGAAATCAAAACCAAACAGTTTCGATTCGAGGCTCCCCAGTTTCTGTTGAAGGAAAATCTCCCTGCGGACAGGTAGATCTCCTCTTGAGAGCTAGACTCTTAACTCTTAAGACAAAAGACGCTTAACATGGACACTGACTTCCTTTCAGATCTACACAAACTAATGTGCGAGGAGGAAGAAGAAAAAGAGGTACCTTTTACCGGCGTTTGTCCCTGCACGCTCCAAGTTGAGCTCCAATCTTTCGCTCCTCGATGAGCCCTGTAGACAAACAATAGTACAACCACTTCCTACTCTATTGATATTAGCTTGAAAATAGATCTATCTATTAGAGATAAGATCATGTAAGATTAAACACAAACTAGAAAGAAACAGGCCAAGCGTGTCATATTAATGAGAACAATGACAAAAGTAACTTACAACCGTAGATGCGAATGCGACAGCTTTGTCAAGTCCCCTTTGTCTAACCCTTGCTCGAAAGATCCACGATCCGGATGACAGCAACTTCACTGATTACTCTCCTCCAGTTCACCGTGTGTTTCCTATGAGATCATAGGTTTCATGCTTGCAATTCTTCCCCCTCTTCACCATGATAGAGCCTGCTTATATAGGTTCAGAGAGGCCTAACCTCTTGAGGTATCTTTAGGGTAAGTTGAGGAATTCCTTCCTTAGATTAGGGATCTTCTCCTAAGATCATGGTTGAACCAGGAATTCGAATGCAACTGCCTTCCAAACTTGAAAGATCTTCCCCTTATTCTCCTCAACAGATCAACTGCTGCTCGGATATGACAGCGCTCCCTCAAAAGGGGCACCAGGGCACTATAGTGCTCCTTGTTAGGCTCAAGGGGGGCGCCAACGCTCTAAAAATCTATAGCGCTCCCTCAGAGGGGCAGTTTGGTGTTATAACACTCCCTAGTACCTTATAGGGGAACGCCAGCGCTCCTAAGGGTGATATAGGGGAGCGCTCTCTCTTAAAACCTTAGTTTGAAAGCTCCTTTCAGGTGGCAAGAGATACCTGACTTCAGTTAACCATCCCTCTTCCTCCAAATCAGGTGTTTGAGGTATTGTAAGTGTCTCCTTAGTGTCGTTATCATGGCAGTATGCTTTGCTTGACATTTGCGACACTTGTGAATCAACATGCGACACTTGTGAACAACATGCGACACTTGCGACAGTTGTGAGCAATATGCGACACTTGCGACAGTTATCAAAGCGAGTAATGTTGATGTGTAACAATTATGCTGAACATGTATCTCTGGAAGGCCTGTTACCATCTTCCCTAGAGCGGGAAGGGCTCTGTAATGTAAATGAGCAAGTCTCCTATGCCATAGCTCACTCAAACTGATAGTATTATGTAACAGGGCCTGGATTGGTCGGACAGTTAATCTGTACAAACTATTTTCTCGAACATCAATCACCCGGGAAAAATCCATGTGTGAGTTCTTGTGCCATGCAAGAACTTTTCCTTCAAAGAAGGTAACCTTGTAGAGTTTATCCTCTAAGGCAGTAACAGAGACAAGGTTCTTTTTCATTCCAGGTATCTCACTCAACTGAAGTGGTATGTCAGAATCTAGTTGGAATGTAGAATTTCCAACTCCTTTGACATTATATCTGACATTATCTCCAAGTACAACATGTAGACGAGACTCTTTCTCAACAAGGTCTGTAAGATGTTCTCTGTATCCAGTCATGTGTCTGGAAGCACCACTATCAATTAACCAAATGTCACTATCTGTAGGAACTGTACCTCAGAGTGCTGATATGAAGAAGAATTCTTCATCTTTTGTCTCTTCAGCTCTTTGATGTTGTTCTGGATCAACATCGGTAGTGGATGCAAGTTGTCCTCCTTTCTTCCTGGTAGGACAATTTCTCTCAATGTATCCATACTTGTCACATCTGAAACATTGAATCCTTGATATGTCTTTTCTCTTTTCATGACTTGGAGCTGCTGAAGTTTTCTTGTCTTTGAATGCTTTGCTAAAACTTCTTCTATTTCTTCTTCCTCGCTTTGTATGAGAAGCAAGAGCTTGATTGTCATCATGATGGGAGTCTTGCAGTCCTCTGTCTATAAGTTTGGTTTCTTCCTGGGTACAATCTGTCCATAGACGATCAAACTCAGGTAGATCTGCTCTTCCACTGATACTTTGAAGAAATGGTTCCCAATGTCTTGGAAGAGCATTAAGAGTAGTCATGACAAGATCTCTATTTGATATGGTTTCTCCAATGGCCCCTAGCTGATCTCTGATCTCTGAGATTCTCATGAAGAAGTTGGCAATGGTATCAACTTTCGTCATCTTGATATTTTGAAGCTGGTGCTTCAATGTAAGAGCTCTGTTTGTGTTGTTGCTTTCAAACATCCTCTTTAATGCATCATACATCTCATAAGCTATCTTCAAGGTAGCAATACGAGGTAGTAGATGATCTCTCACTGAATAGATGATTATCTTCCTTACTTTGACGTCATCTGCCTTCCAATCATCCTTCTGTTCATCGATAGTTGTTTCTGGTAGAGTCTTTTCTATCAAACTCAATAGATCATCCTCTTCCAGGGTAATTTGTAGTCTTGATTTCCAGGAACTGAAGTTGCTTGATCCATCAAGCCTATCTTCCACCAAAATTTTGTTCCTCATGGTTTGCAGATTTTTCCACAAACCCTAACGACTAGGCTAGGAAACTTAACGGCTAGGCTAGGCTAGCAACCTTAGGTTTTGTTGGACTTATGACTGCCAACAATAAGCCTTGGAAAGTCAGAAAAACCCTGGTGAGCTGCAAAAATCCTTCAATGAGTTGCAGAAACCCTAGAGGCTGAAGTTCTGCAGAAACCCTAGAAACCCTAGGGTCCAAAAATAAAAATTCTCGGAATTGCAATCTAAGAGTTGCAGGAGGTGCGTCGAAGGAGGCCGTACACTCCTATGCAAAAATTTGCCCCAACGCTCAAGTGGAACGTGTTGAAACTGGCAAAGGAAGGAGGGCCGTTTTTGCAGTTGCAGTAAGAAGGTGACGATTGGCTCTTTAATAGCTGTGCAATGGTCTCTTCAGGAACTCTGCTTTGATATCATGTTGAATTTTAATGCTTAGCTCATTCACATGTGGTTTAGTTCAATTTAACATGTACTTGAACCATAAACAATGCAAAAATACCATACACAAGTGCTGCAATAACCAAGATCACAAGAAGAATAACCATGCACAAGAACACAAGAGTTTATCCTGGGAAAACCCTTCTCAATCAAGGGAAAAACTCAACAATCCTTTGCTATAATGCCAAGAGAAGATCCTCCACACACCACCAAACCCTAGCACACAAGAGGGTGCTTACTTGACCTAGAAATTTGTGCCCAAGAGAGATGCACACTTGAGCCGTACAAGTGTTGCTGAAATTATGAGATGACAAGTGAGTGAGTGAGATCCATAATGGGGATCTCCTCCCATTTATACAAGACCTGACACAACAATAGGTGTGTCTATTGGCACAATAGGGCTGACCTCTTCAACTGAATAATATAATTAATCTTTGACACAATATTAATTATCTTTACATGGTGGGGCCGACTTGTACCCTTTACAACACAAATTAGGGTTACAACAAATCTTACTCTCAGACAATATAGCAAGGATCTCTCTCATCCTCTAGTGCTAAGCCACTAGGGACACGTCCACCTGTGCTCACCCACAGGGACGTCACACTCAACATATGAACTCAACTGAGTCCACAAGAGTATCATCTGGAGAACCATCTCAAGCCGACTCAACTAAGTCCACAGGAGTACAAGGCAAGAGACCATCTCAAGCCGACTCAACTCAATCCAGAGGAGTACAAGGCATGAGACCATCTCATGTCATCTCAACTTAGTCCAGAGGAGTAGACAAGAGACCACACGTCATCACATCTCAGTCCAGAGTCTGACGCACACCCATCACATGGGCACACCCAATACATGGGCTCTATCATAGATCGTCTCAACTCAGTCCAAAGGAGAACGACGTGGAGAATGTCACACGACGCTGCAATCATCAACATGGCCTTGAGGTGGCTACTCTCCAGCTCATCTAAAAGCCATAGATGCAGGATTAAGGCATAGAGTTTGGAGAATGTGTGCCCAACCACGATAGCTTGGTAGCTGTTCGGGTCAAAAATGGTTCTTGATTTGTGGATTTGGTGAATGATGTGTTTGGTCAAAGAGTGAAGGAAACTGGAGCAAACCACATGGTTAAATAAGTCAACAATGTGTGAGTCAAGAGAATGGATGTTGTGCTTGAGGAACTCGGCTTGGAGGCCTTCCTTTTCAATTGCTCTGTTGGTGGTCATAACCTTGACTACTCTCGTGATCTCTGTTTTGAAGAAGAGATGGCATGGAGGAGGGGGGAGGGTATACTGGTAGGGGCCTGTTTGGGGATGTCGTTTAGGGAGGTTGTATGGGAGAACATGGCCTAGGGGTCTAGATCTAGGGGGAGGGCATGGTGTTTGGAGAATAGGGTATGCTAGAGGTTTTGGTGGAGTGGCAGAGGTTTGTGTAAAACCCTCGTCTCCCTAGTGAGAGGAAAACTCTCTTCTTATGGTCTCATACTTGGATGTTGCTGTGCTATGTGACATGAAGTTGTTGAGGGGGAGATCGATTCCTTAAGATGGGTGTGTAGGTGTTGGCGTACTCTCAACTCTCTATTGAAAAGGATAGTGGTGCGAGGCAGTGGGGGGGAGAGGCTGAGAAGAAGAAGGTGAGAAGGGTGTGGTTTTCTAGGGGGAGGTGGGCTACAAAGAAATGCCGAAGATGTGGGAGGAGGTCTTGGTTGGCTAGGATGTAGTCCACCACGCTATCCCCCCTACTGTGGGGGAAACGAGTGAAGCTCCCTGACCTTTCGTAGCAGGGGAGACCATTCAGGAGCAGTAAGTTGTTGGATTCCCCAAGTTGTAAAACGTGACTCCCATATCCTGTGAGTGGTCCTCCCTGTCATCTAATCTTCTATGAAGTCCCATGGTCTGTGGCTTTATTTCTTGGAGGCAAAATACATCCTCAGATTTGTCCCGTAGCGGTATCTATGAGTCTTTGGTATGGGCATTGAAGTCCCCCCAGAAGAATGACCTCCCCGAGAGTGGAGTTGTGAGATATGTCGACGTAGATGTCGAGGAAGGGATCCCCCTCAAAGTCTCTATGGACTGAAAAATGAGACAAGGCCGGGGGGAAATAGCATACTGCAATGTAAATGTCTCAAGGTAGGAGGGCACTCCGGTGGATCTAGGTCCATAAGAACCTAGTATGCTCATCTGAGGCCACCATGGAGACCCAACTCTGGAGAAGGTCATGCATGAGACATGTGACCCTTTTGGAGCCTTTGATGCTATCGGAACAAGTCTCTTGTTGGTAGGTCCAAAACCAATGGTATCCATGGATAAGAGGTGGTGCCCAGACTGGGCTTGCATATGTCTCAGTGAGAAAAAGGAGATTGCGAGAGTCCACCACATCGTAAAGTGTGCTTGGAGTGGACCAAAATGCCTCGTTGGAATTCCAGAAACCAATGGAGATGTCAATGAGACCCCCTATCTTGATGAACCAATATTTTAGCCCAAGGATGGTCCCACCTTGGAGGTGGGGAGTCTCGAATGACTGCTCTGAGATCTTGGATAACTGCCTAGTTGCCTTCTTTCCTAGCTATTGTGACCTGATCTCTAGAGTGTCTGAGCTTCATAGGCTTGGCTCTAGTGGGGTCAGCATCAAGGAAGATCTTGTGTGGGAGGGAGGTTAGTTGTCTCTTTAGCCCAAAGGGCTTTGAGCTGGTCACCTGGTGTCCAGAAATGGAGGTAGAGTGTGCAGTTGGCGCCCATCCATGTCCTTTTGAGGTTCAGATCTTTCAGGTCCAGAGTGTCATGAAGAAAAGAGGTACCTCGCTGAAGGGGGTCCTGCAGGGCCACAAGGGAGGGGGAGGGAGCCCTTGCACTTGGAGGTTGAGTTCCCTGGCTTGACGGAGACGTTCCTCATTTAACTTGGCTTGTACAACCTCCTCATCTTCGGTGAGCAGGGGGGCCTGGTTCCTTTTCCAGAGCACCTGTACTGAAGAGTTGAGGGTTTGCTGCTATGTCTTGTTTTCCTTTTTAAATATGGCCTGCTGTTCTCTCATTTCCTCTTTCATATTTTTGATGTTTGAGATTTGGAGAGAAAGAGGGTCACCAAGTGGGTTTTGGAGGTGGACGTTTTCTTGGTTTTTCAGTTCAAAGACCTGCTTCTTGAGGTCTGTAACTTGTGCTTGAAGTTTATTATTTGTAATCTGTCGTGTCCAGTACAGGAAGCCCTTTTCCAAAGCCTTATAGGTGGGACTGCAAATTTCTTTTTTGCTGTTAATTTCCTATTTCCTGTTGCAGCCTTTTTCAACCATCTCCTATTTGTTGTGGCCATCTCCTTTTTTAGCCATCACCTGTTTTCTGTATGGAAAGAGAATCAATTTGCAATTTCTCCAACCTGCTTGCCTGGCATGATTTACAACTGCAACAAGGTCACTATCGGTGGAGAGTAAGACCTTATCACCTTAATCGTCTTTGTACAAAATTTGAGATGGCCAGATTTGATCAGTATCCTCTCCCATTCTTTAAACAACAGCATAGGCAAGCTCTGTCAAGGTCTCAGTTCCACAGTGGAAACGATGAATATGCCCCTTTCAATCACACAACTTAAAATTAAATGTATTCCCAAGACCTAATGACTTCCTTGGAGAGAAATCACTGCAACTATCCTCATCAATCTTTGGTGCCTCTAACGTCAGAGTTGAAAATTTTTGCATCATTGTGCTTGCTGTGTCATTTCCAACACCCCTTGTACCTCCCATCATGGCCATGGCTATTGGCGGTTGGTCAAATCCTACAGATTAACTCAACCCTATTAGGCGTGAACCCCCATGGAAGCCTTGTACTTGAAATGACAGAATAGGGGAAAAAATTCTGTGCCGAAAGAGCTCGTGGCTGGCAGCAATGTGGCTTTAAGGGTCCCTTGTCGCATCAGCTCTGAGCAGAGATACTATAGGTTGCATCAGATCTAATTAGGTCCAACACGTTGGCTTGGCTCCAATTAGGTCCAATTCGTGTTGGCTCCAATTAGGTCCAATTCATCTCGGGTTCCTCCAATTCATGTTGACTCTAGTAAGGTCCAATTTGTGTCAGCTCCAATTCACGTTGGCTCTTCAGCGCCAATTAGAGCTAGAGTAAACTGCATGTCCTAGAATATAGAGTCAACCCCAAGGAAGGGCACACTTCTAGGCCAAGAATAAGAAGGATGAGGTCCACAAAAGGGTTAAGGAAACTTCCTCATGAAGTGTGCTTCAGATCCAAGCTAAAAATAGATCTGGATCAAGTGTGACCAAGGCAAAAGGGTACCTTCTCATGAAGTGTGTTCTAGATCTTCGAGAATAGAAAGGCTTCAAGGAAAGTGAACTCCAAAAATAATAGTACTCTTGCATTGAAAGTCAACTCAAGTGGATATGGAGTGAACTGCATGATGCCTAAGAATAGAATGTCCACCTCAAGCAGAGCACTCCATTCTTGGGCCATAAATAGAATAGGTGATTGCATGAATGTGTAGGAAGCTTCCTTCCTAAGTGTTGAATTCATGAATAGCATTAGAGATGAACTGAACTGAACCAAAGTGAAAGTGAAGTCAATTGGAGTTGAACTCCACTCTACCACTGTGATGTGAATTCTAGAATTAGCAGCCCAAGCAGGGTGGACTTTTCTAGAGAAAAAACGGAGTCAAGTGGGCCCACCATGGAAGCTTTTGTAACCTCCTTATCAATAACTTGCTTGGCAAGCAATCTTCAAACTAACGCGACTTGGTCAACGTGGTCCAAATTTTCTGCACAAGGATGGTCAAAACGTCATGAAAAGCACGTGTGAAGTGAGGCCCTCCATAGAGCCTTCTAGAAGGTTCCAGAAAGATCTAGACCGGAAACAAAAATTTGTTGAATGACTTGAAATTTGAACCTCATGCTGTGTGTAAATTGGGTCTCCAAAAATGGCCAAAGTCCTAAGGCAAAAAATTGACCAAAATCCTGACAGTGTCAGATCGCCACAAACTGTCCTCTGTATTTGGTAACCAAAAATATAATGACATTGCACAATGTTGGGACCGCAAAAGGTTGCTTGGTCAATAAGCTACCTTTGACCAAAATTTGACTTACTCTGACTTCCCTCTAATTCAGACCAGAAGCACATCTCCATAAAGGGTCAAATATGTGATCAGATTCTGAGAAAGATTTTTTTTCAAGAAATGGAAAATTTTCATGAAAATGAATCTCAGAAACCAATAAAGTGAAACCTGGAAAATCTGACCATACCCTTTAGGAGTCTTCAACCTCCCATACCTTCTCAATGTGTTGCAAGAAACATGCGTGTATGGGGAATGTGTTTGCAATGCTGATAACCTGTCCATTTGCCAATATGAACACGATATGTCTTCTGGATGTACCTGCTATTAACCACCTGCCAAGAACATGTTCAATCGTCAACCCTTGAGCAACAAAAGACCTGCGACCATGTGCTAAGTCTGATTTAGCACTCCTTTACTGCCGATGCCAATTAGTGAACTCCATTCCATAATGTATCTGTGGACTGTCACTGCTGGATTACCAATATGGATTTTGAAGAAATTCATTTTGGGGGTTAACTAATATCACTGCAGATATTTTGTTTCAATATATCTATGTTTTATATATGTTGTACTCCAGTGGTATCTCATCTGAACTGTCCTAAAAATTGTTATATTTGTATCGGATTTTGTATCCATATCCATCTCTGTATCCATATCTAGGCAACTTAGTTATTATATGGTGATGTACTTTACTAATTTATGAGTGTGTTGGGAGTTAAATCATGAAGTCATCATTATGAAGATGACGTTAGGAAGTTCTATGTAGTTGGGTGAACGATTGTGTTCACCAATTATTGTGTACATAGGACCTCTAGTGTGTAAAGAGGCCCCACATTTTGAATTGAATTATCACGACAAGTGGAGGCAACATCATTTAAACTGTACATTGATAACATGTGTATTATTCTCAGTTGGAGAGCTTCAATGTCAATCTCTGTGTTCAAGTGAATTCTGTCTTGATTCTTCTTTTTCTGAAAGTCACATGCACACATATTGTGTCTTAATTAAGTATGCCTCATTTTGCTTTCCAAACTTGTAACTTCACGTGGATTCGCTCTGTTGGTGTTTTGTTTTGTTTAGCTATTTTACTACTAGACTGTAGGTTTGCACACTCTTTGATGTTTTGGATCTGATGTGATGTTCCATTTACCTCTTTTGGTCATCTGTTGACATGAACTTTTTCTGTTTCTTGGTTGCCTCATTTTTTCTCTGTAAGAAGTATGTTTTAGCATTTTGCTTTATGCAGTTGCTTTACACTTCTCTGGCTTGCTGCGATTAGTCTTCATTGTTAAAATTTCTCTAGTGGTTATGTTTATTGCTTTATTGTATGCAAATACTCGGTGATAAGATTGTTGTTCTTCAAGTTCAGAATGTTATAACTTATGCGATAGTCTATACACTTTTTAAAATGGTATTGACTGGATTATTCTTTTTGTAAGGTCTTCTCATGTGTTGGTTGCTATCAATGCAGGTACTTGTAGGTCAGCTGAAGGATGCCATGCCAGGAATGGAGGCTGCAATATCCATGCTTCGGGATGAAGTTAGTAGGGCACCTGCTGCTTCTGATGTGAGAATAGAACAGAAAACTGTTGGCGAGTCCTCACTAAGATGTCAAGATAATGATAAGGTTTTGCTGTCTTGTTTGTTTTGTTTCGTTTCTGAACTATACTGTGTAACAGTATAAAGCTTCAACATCATGGCTTGCTGACTTAGTTAAAATGGTTATAAGAATGTAAGAACTGCATAAAAGTGAGCATAGGTGGGGACTCCAATAATTACGAATTCCAGTGGTCCCTAGTTGGGTCAGGGTTTAGCTAATCCAGTTGAAAATCGTATTGCAGTCCATTTTGCAGTGAATGGTATGCTACCAAGCTTCTAGATAATATTGTATCTGTTTTATTATTGAAGAAAGGGATTTTTTGGTCTTTGTTTTTTATTTCTATTTTTGAACCCAAAGTACCGGAGGTGGTTGATCCCTGACTCCTCTGACTCCTCTGCAGATGTGATTTGGGTTGGATTAGAGTCAGGACTTCACCTATCCTTGTTAGGTTATACCAAAACTATAGTTATTACTAAGCAGATACAGTTGGAGTCTAAGATGATTTTAAACTGTAAGTCTAGTCCTTTGCTCTTTAGTGCTTTTCAAGATGTCTTCGTGGAAATTGTCTTTAGTGTTCTGAGACAAGTAATCAATGCATAATATTCCAACCAGAGATTGGGTTCATGCTTAGATTACAAAGATCCATCTTTGACCAGTAAATTTGGCAAGGAAAGATGCCACAAGAAACAAAACTATTTTACTGTTCTATAGTCAATGTGATAGAATAGTCAGTCTATTTCTGAAGGAAAGTCGACTTATAAAAAATTATGTATGACATAATCTCTTTTTCATATCTATGAAAGCTGTTCTTGTTGACAATATCAAATGACCTTACTCTAGGGTGTATCCTTTTGGATCACCCTTTCTTATTCTCTTTCTGTTATTTTCACTTGTATCTCTTTATCTTTAACTTTGAGGAGTACCCTTGCCACTCCCACATTATGTTTGTGACTAGCTGTATTCTCTAGTCCCATAGACCTGTTCTTTTGGTCACCTGTGGACATTAATAAAAGTATCTCATCTTTTGCTTATGTGAAAGTTTTTATTTTGACACAAAAAGGATGTAGTTCTCCTTCTGGCTTCTATTTAGAAGTGTTACTCTATTGTCCAACTGACTTACTTTTATACCTTTCTGGCTTGTTTAGAATAGATTAGAATTGATTACATTGGTGTCTTTAAGACAATTTGTTGGCTTCTTCTTTTAGATCTATGATAACATTGAAAAAATGAATTTTTTAGTATGGACATTCCATCGGTTGATGGATGACTTAGCAACTCAGGTCTGTATTATGTAGATTTATGATCCCATTGGAAAAATGAATTTTGTTGTATGGACATTCTATAGATTGATGGATGACTTAACAACTCAGATTTGTGTTATGCTCCTTTTGCTTAGAAAGTACATTTTTTCTTCTGATATGGGTTCTCAGTCAGAGATACTTGTCCTTGTAGGCTGTAGCTTGGGTTGGTTGGGGGGGGGGGCACTGTGAAGTTTGGCCTGTTGTACTTTGTATTGTATCTGTAATATAATCGTCAGTCTTTTATTCCAAGAAAAAAACTATATTTTCAATATACTCCTATTTTCCTGATTCTGATATCATTTGCTCTATCATACAGGAGGGCATTGCTGATCAAAATGTGGAGGGAGGTTCAAAGATTGTGTCTGCACCTCTTGAGTTGATTCCTCCAACTCCTGCACTCAAGCTACCACAATTATTTTCTGTATCACCATTTCCATCTGAAAAAGATGGATTTTTACAGAAGCATCGATCGTCAGTAATTCAGGCGCACAATTTGGAGACTCTTCAAGAATTTGATAAACCAAATCGCTTGTCTCCACCTAAAAGTCTAAGAAATGAGGACATAGAAGGTTTAATCTAGAGTATATTCAATTATTTTCTGCACCTTACATAATATTGATGTTAGTTTTGTTTAGGACTCATCTGACAGTTTTGCCAAAAAAGTTACTGGAGTGAGTGATTTCAGAAACAATGCTGTAAACTGCTCTCCTAATAGTTTTTATATGAATTGTTTGCTTCACTCTTCTTGCAGATAATGGAAATTCAGATCTTTCTTCTTTAAGACGAGCAGTACGAAATGCTGCTCTTTCAAAGCCAGATATTCAAGTGGACCCTCCAAGAGAAAGATTTGACAATGATAATGATCACTATTTTTTACCTCTTTCTTCTACTAGTAGCTTCCCCAAGAGAGGAGCGAGTAACAAATCTACAAGGCAGCAGACAAATTTACGTGTGTTGACATCGTTAGGAGATAGCTATGACTTAATGCAGGATTCTACATTTGAGAAGATGAAGGTTTACAGCCAAAAGCAACTTGAGAGGGCATCTGATGTTCATGCATCTAATGGAAATCAACATAATGATAACTCAGAACTTGGTAATTCCATTATGCAGGACAGTAATTTTGTAGAAATTAATATTCAAAACACAGGTCGGGAATCAGTCCAGCAATTCTCACCGCCTTTGCTTTCAGAGCTTTCTTCACTTTCAGAATCATATGATGATTTACTAGGTATATCATTTGTATTTGCAGTTATGCATTATATTTTAAATTCTAGAAATTGGTTCTGCTTGTCATTGGCTTATATATTAGCAGAGTATAAGCCTAAGGGTTTGAATGCAACTGAATGGGTTCATGAACTGGAATTTGGATTGGGATCGTGTGTGTGATAGTTGATTGACTTTATGTCAGATTTTTTGACAGTTCTCGATGGTTCTCAAGTGGTTGGGGTTAGAAATCCTTAAGACAGCTAATAATTCCTGATCGATATTAACCCTAAAGACAATGGAGCATATGTATAGTCCTCATACATAAGATGATTTTACTCTTTGGAACATTAGAAGGCATATTTCAGACCAATATAGATAGTTAATTGAAATTTGATATTAATTCCAGATTACTGACAGAAAATACAATTCCAGTCAGTTGATTGAGAACAATTCCATACCACTGAAGAAAAAACTGGAATCCTGCCTGGAGAATTAAAAAAATGATAACGGAGAAAAATGGTACACTTGTGCCAGGAAACCTAAATTAGAAAATCTGAACGAAAATGCTTGAATTTCACTCTCTTGGTGCTTGATTTAGTCTATATAGCGCCTTCCACAGTTTGCACACAAGATGTTCCTTCCCATGCTGTGCAAATCCTGGTAGCTGCTCCATTTACCTCTTCATCAATCCACCCATTCAAGAAAATGCTCCACTTCCATTTGGTGCACCATCCATGTGCTGCAAGAGCTAACATAGTTCGCAGGGTTTTCATTTTGGCTACCAGCATGAAGGTTTCTTTATAATCAATACTCTATATCTGCATAGCCCTTGGCCCCTTAGCTACCAACCTTGCCTTGTATTTGTTATCGCACAAATTCACACTTGTTGAGCTAAAGTCCGAAAGCTCAAGTGCAATCCTGCGTAACTGAGAGGTAAGGCCACTGTCACCTCACCAACCCTCTTTCACTTCGGGCCAGCTCTCCTCCAGCTCAAAGGGGGTTTCCCTGGATTAAGATTTGCTAGGACTTGGGGCAAGGAAGCTTAACGTGGAGAGTGAAGTCTAAGCAAAATTAGTTTGGGTAGCTTTATAGTGTTAAAGAAAAATAATTGGAGGTCTGAAGGTCAGTTTCTTTTCATTGGGCAATGGAATCAAGCATACAGCACTTGGAGGTTGAACTCGATGAAGTAAGAAAGATTAGGTCTAAACCCTAAGGTGCAAGCACGTTGGGGACTTAGGTTCTAGACTTTGAAGAAAATGGTTCTTAGGGTGTAAATACTCTTGGGCACTAGGTGCTGTTTTCTTTCTTCTTATTCCACTTAGGTCAAGGATCAAAGACTAGGGTTAAAACCCTAAAGTGCAATCACTTTTGGGCCTTAGGATTTTAATCCTAGCAAAGAACGTTTTCACAAACTTGGACAATAAAGACTTTATGAAGGAGAGAAACACTTATGTCTCCTTCCTAGGGTTTCAACAAGACAAAGAAACTTGCAATAAAATAGCAATTAACACCTTCAACATTAGCAAGAAACAAGAAATTGCAGCAAATTGCTTACTCCTTCCAAGTAGCTAAACCATTCAAACCCTAGTTGCAGAAAATAACCATCCACAAAAATTCTTCTCCAAGAGTAGCACATGAGTTAACAGACAAAGAAAATTTCAGAAATTTCAGACCTCTTGAGGGAAAAATCCCCCAAGTAGTTATGATCCAAATGAGAGGAAATGCACCTCTATATATAGAGGAGGTGCTCAACTTCCCTCAAAATAAAATATTAATTTTAAAGCTAAAATTCCCCTAATCTACCCTATGGAGGAGTAAAAGGTCCTCTTCACCAATTATTTAATCTAGAATAATACAACTTTGGGGCATTCATGCCACATGCACAAATGAAGGGGCAAAAAGCCCCCAAAAGTGAAAAATTTCCATGAATGAGGGGAATAGGGGGTGCTGGTGCAACGTCCAGCCTCCAAAGGCCCTTCCAAAATGTACCTTCTTCAAGCGATCTTCAAATGTGGGTGTATGAGCCCCAAATACTTCCTTCAAAGGGTGTATGGTCCTTATCATATCAGCGTATCATCTTTTCAGAAGCAGGTGGGTTGTGAAATAAATAGAGGCAAAAGTGTAAGGATGATAAAGTTGACAACACTAAAGCTGAAGTTTTTCCTGAGCTGAAAGGGGCATTGTCCAATTTTGGCACCCACAGTATGAACGATTGTCCTTTAAACCTTATCTGGACCAGTTCTGCTGTTACAACACAACTGCCCGAGTATCAATCAGGCACCTCAGGAAGGGGTATATAGTTCCCTCATCCTTTGATGATCCTAGAGGGACCATCTAGTGACTCCACAAAGCTCAAGGAGGTATTCTAACCCTCTTAAGATTTACAAGAGAAGGCTTCCTCACAACTCTTCTGTGATAACAGTATTTATCCACTATGCCATCTGATTTGTACTTGATCTTGTATATCCATCTGCTTCCTATTGTATTTTTTTTTTTTTTCTGAATTGAATCAATCTCTATCTGCATAGCTTTGCACCGTTCTTCCTTCTTTGCAGCATCTTCAAAAGTCTCTGGCTTCTCTATGTACATCACAACAGTCACTAGTGTGAAGTTAATGAGATTCGATTAATATTAGAATTGATTATATCTATGATGCACTTGAAGAGAGCTAGAATGGAATGTAGCAAACGATGAAGTCAGATGAATGAAATGAAATATTAGAAGGTTTTATCTTAAGCCAAAATTGGTCTTATGATCTTATGTAATTGATCAATGAGATGTAAAAAAACACACTTTGAAGTCAAATGGTTTGTTTGGAAACATGATGGAGCGGGATGGAAAGGCGCTCTACTCCCTCCCTTCCTTAGCATCCCTACCTCGAATCCGGTTAAGATTTTATTGATGTGAGGTTAGAAGAGGTTTGTGGATGACTGGTTATGCCAAGAGGTGATGGCTTGCGATTGCAAAGAGGAGGTGAGGCACTTTGGCGAATAATGTGGGATGTTATTGGTGTATAGTGAGTTCTTTGCTTAGATCTGAGCCTTTGTCTATTGTGGCAGCCAGATCTAGTCCATGGAATGTGGGGTATTTCCTCGTGCTTCTTGGTTTTATCCTTGCTCACAATATATGTGC
>ML813030.1:55233-98389 GCA_009831015.1 Picea engelmannii | reverse complement strand
TTTGGCGGGCCCAACCAAACGGCACAAACGCTGTGGAAAACGACCAGAGCCGACTAGATCATACGATGCAAATACAATGTAACTCCACGCTTCATTAACTCATCAAAACAGTATTCAGATCATATGACAGTCAAAATAGATCACATCAGTTTGTATTCAAGACATAAGTTCATAGCATAGTCCAATAACGATAACAAACGACAACAGTAATAGTAACAGTAGTAGTGGTAACCCGTTCTCAGCAGTGAACACGGGTTTATATCCAAATCCTATTGTTTGTAACAGTCTAGACAAAGAAAACATAAAACAACGGATCCCTGATCCGAGAATAGTCTTGCAATCAAACTGAAAACGTATTTCACAACTTCGTGACACGTAGTGTCACGAAGTGTGAACACTGAAGAATGATCGATCCAATTTCATCATTAGGCCTTCGAGCACTTCTGTAGCAATGACTCCAGCTGTCCTGTGAATCTTCTATCTCTCATTCGAACCATAACGCACACCATGATGCATCGATCTCGAACGGCTCCACTGGTACCTCCACGGTGCGATTTGGTACCTGGTACCGGCATCCTGTTCCAAGAATAGCAATGGTACCTAACCCAAGCGATATCAGTTCCATTATCAAATTAAAGCATTAAAATGCATAATAATAGCTTGAAATTCAAAGATACCTTAAGTGACCCCTTTGAATGGTAAAGGGATGTTGATTTTGTCAAAATGAGGTCAAAAAGGGTGGTACTGGCATATAGTTGGAGGTATGTGGTATATAGTATAGGCAAAGAACATGGTCAAAACCGGGGACCAACAATCCCCTTTTTTGAAGGCCAGATAGATGTGGATGTTGTAGATAAATGGTTGAATCTGCTAGAAGGGTATTTTTCGGTCCATAATTTTTCCAATGGATAAAAGATTACCTTTTCGCTCCTTGAGGCTGTCCCCCTATCAAGGATTGGTGGGAGACTTACTGTGAGAAAAAGGCCATTGAGGAATCTGTAATATTTTTGGTCTCACCCGCTTGGGATTTTTTTAGGGATGCTATTAAGGGACAATAATACCTTGTTGGAAGTTATGATGACTAGTGTATGAAATAGACCACACTGTGACAAGAAAGGGACCAAACAATACCAGAGTTCACAAATATCTTCCATACCTTGCACACCAAGATGGGTATCAAAGAATCTTAATGACATCTGGTGCTCAAGTACCACGATTGTCTGCATAGATACATCCAAACATAAATGGATTTTTTGGACATCTCATCACTGGGAGTGACTTATTGATATTCTGTCAAAATAGAGCATAAATTTAAATAGAAGAAGAGGGAGTTTGGATCTGCAAATTCCTCACAACAGAAGTAGGGAAAAGGCGAACCCAACCCACAAGACAAAGTACAAAGCAAGGATGGACCCCTTTAGGAAAACCAGTCCAAGCCACAAATAAATAAGGGTAATGAGAAGATGAAGAAAGACACTGGGAAGTGGTGTGAATTCCATAAAATCCCCTAGAATAACACCAATGAATGTCACTCAAAGTAGTCATTGGTGGTCAGGATGAAATCCTTAAAGTCATAGGTAGGTTTTGACTCTTAATCAGATCCAAACAAGGGGAAGCATATCATTGATGAAAAATCTAGTTTCACTATCACTACCACCAAGACCCAACCAAGTGAACCAGAAGAACCAGAGGAAGGTGAACGTCTTTTTCACTCGCATATGTGGGTGAAGGGTGATCTGTTGCATTTCATTGTCGATTGTGGAAGTTAAAAGAACTTGATCTTAGCATAGGTCTTCAAACGATTGAACCTATCGAAGACACCACACCCACAACCCTACACCATTGGGTGGCTATTTCAAGGAAGAGATCTTTGCGTCAACCAACAATGTTGTTTGCCCTACGACATCAAGCCCTTCAAGGATGAAGTATTGTGTGATATTTCCCCCCTTGAATTTTGTGATGTTCTTTTAATCCAACCATACTTGTGGAAACAACATGTTGTATATGAGTCTAAACCTTGCATTGTTATTATTACTTTGGGTAGACAATTGTACAAGATACTAGAGGTAGCTCTGCCTACTGCCATTTCTTTGATCTCTGCTAAGCAATGCATGAAGGTCATTTCCCAAACTGAGAAATTCTTCTTCTTCATGATTCTCTCTCAAAGCGAACATAATGTCGTAGCCACATCCATGGCCTCTACACAGGGCCTCTCCACGTAGCAGAATCAAGTGGACAAGGTCATGGAAGAATACAAAGACATCTTCTCCTCACCCACCAGGCTAATGCTGCACTGTCAGGTCAAGCATTCAATCAAGCTAACCCCTAGTGCACCTCTATCCAATAGGCCAAAATATCACCGCTCCCTAATGGAAAATGAGGAAATAAAGCGACAGATCCAAGAGTTGCTTCAAAAAGGGCACATATAACCCAACTCCTCACCCTGTGAAAGCCCAATTGTACTCGTGTAGAAGAAAGATGGCACTTAGCGAAGCTGCATTGATTACAAGGCCCTAAAAAATTCACATTCAGGAACCAGTACCCAATTCCCATAATTGACGATCTTCTTGACCAGCTTAAGGGAGCCAATTTTTTGAGTAAGATTTACCTAAAGTCTAGCTACCACCAGGTCCTAATAGAACCGATTAATGTATGGAAGACTACTTTCAAGTCCAAATAAGGTCTTTTCAAATGGCTAGTCATGCCTTTTGGTTTGACAAATGCTCCAATAACTTTCATGAGATTGATGGATGATATATTGTGTCCTTTCACCAATTCGTTTTTGGTGGTATATCTAGATTATATCCTCATCTTTAGAAAGAATTAGGTAGAACAATTACAACATATTCAACAGTTCCTTCACACTCTACAACCACACAAGCTATAGTCTAACTTGGAAAAATTCTCCTTCGACATGCACAGGGTCCAATAACTAGGCTACATTGTTGATGAGCATGGTGTGCATGTGGATCCAACAAAGATCCAAGTCATTCATGACTGGCTATCCCCGACCACACTAACTGAGCTTCAAAGTTTCTTAGGACTTGCCAACTTCTATCACAAGTTCGTGTTGGGATTCTCCCATGTTGCATGGGCCCTCAACCAAGTGACCAAGGGTGGTGGCAAGGAAAAGTTTGTGTGAGGGAAGTCCCAACAACAAGCGTTCGATGATCTAAAAAATCATTTGTGCTCAGATCCAATATTCTCCTTGCTGTAACGACCCTCTAGATACATCAAAACGATTGAGAAACTACAATGTTATAAACATTGCATGATAACATAGGGTAAAAAATAAATTTTGTACATAATTAAGTAAGAAATTTTCAAATAGACAATTATTCAATTGACGACATGACATAACTTACAAATTCACATATAATCGTTATTAAGACCATCAGACATTTATTTAATCAACCAATTGTTTTTAGAATGCACCCAAACAGAACTACAAATGGATTGTCTCTCAACAAGGTCTATCCAAAAGTAAAATAAAGTAAGAAGTTATCAACTTCCGACTTTTACATGTGCAACTAGCGCACTAATTTATTATATAATTTAAATTACGCTTCCAAGCATTTACTAATCACCTCAACTTTTACCAATGACATAAGACTCATATTAAAAATAAAGTTTTTGTTTCTATCAATGAGATAGGGATCCATACATGTATATTATACTCAGATGTAAAATGTATTAAAAAAACCAACAATAAAATTTCATTATCCTATATTTAACTCCTAACCGTTAATTATATAGATGCTTAAAATAAAATCAATAAGATATACCATAATATAATTTGTTAATATCAATATCAATATGAAATTTTAAAAGAAAACCTTCACACATTTCATTAATATCAATTCCCTTTCTATATCAATAATTAAAATAATTCATTAGTATACAAATTATAATTATAACCCTTTTCTAATGATTGACACAACATAATCATTAATGATACATTAATATACTTTGTTGATGTCAATATTAACTAAATATAAGACATTTAATAATAATTACTAGAATAAAACTTTTAACTCAAATCATCTTCTTTTGTAAAGTAACCACCATTTCTTATATGATACCCTAAATGTATTTTTATTCAGAAACCAATACATATCAGCAAGGTACCAATCTGTCATATGCTGAATGAGAAGTACATAAAAATAAGTGTAACCAAGAGAGACAATAGCAACCTAATACTCAGGTACCGAATTGATCAATTTTGCAAATGAGAATATGTAAAGATCAAAATCTAATAAATTTCTAGTGTACGAAGAGGACCCTCATGTTCCTCAACGCATTGAAAGTAGTAGATTTTTCCAGGATCTTTTAGAAGAGCCTACTTTGAAATTCTTTCTGCCACTTCATTTTTTTCTCTATAGACATGTGTAAAGGAGATAAGTTGGAAGAGGCCAACAATGTTTCTTATTCTAAGTTTCCAGCATTCTAAGTTGACCACTTGGAGACAACCCTTTTCCTTTAACCAGTAAATAATGATCTTGGAGTCGCCCTAAACTAGGATTGAATAAATGGATAATCGGGAGGCAAGCGTGAGAAGAGCCTAGGCTCCCAACAGTTCCGCTCTATTATTTGTCCCTTGGCCACAATTGAAATACCATTTGTAAATGCAATGTCGATTCAGCATTATAATACCTCCTGCACCACTGTTCTGGCCCGAAGACTCAACTGCACCATCAAACCAGGAAATCAGACCACTCCAGTTGTGGTTGGGATGTCCCTTTTTCCGATTTATGCTTCTCGAAATCTCTTTATAATCATGCAGGGCAGTTGTGACATGATAGACTACCCGCTTTAAGGAAGGTTGTTGGTCATCGAATAACATTGAATTTCTTTCCTGCCACACAAACCAACAGATGAAAGTTGGCAGTGCTGTAAGTGTTTTGTTTTGTTTGTGCCAGGAAATGAGACAATCTTCAAGACTAGTACCCGACCACGACCAAGTAAAACAAGGGAAATGGAGAAATTGTATTTTGTTCCAAATTGCTGCAGTGAATGCACAATCGACTAGTAGATGGTGAGTAGTTTCATAGTTGTTTTTGCAAAGGATACAAAAGCCTGGTCCTGTGAAGCCTCTGCGCTGGAGTACCTCCCACGTGAGGATTTTATTTGCAGTAGCAAGCCAAAAGAAGATTTTTATTTTTATTGGGCAGGCCCATGACTAGAGAGCCTTTTTCCAACCACTGATTGTATGTGTCCATTTCATTTTTTCCACCACCATATAATTTTTTTTAACCGAGGTAGTTCCAGACTAGTCTCCACTTGTCCATATTAAAGTGTTTGGTCAATCATGTAACTGAACGCCTGATTTGATGAAGCCACGTCTAAATAATTCCCATTCGATCAGATTTTGTCCCAAAAGGTTTAAAGCTGCTCCAGAGAGCCAAAAAGATGTAGATGAGCCCGATCGGTTGTTTTCAACAGCCTGATAGAGGTGATAGATCCCTAGACGGTTGATAAGTCTGATAAGATCATCCGATAAGATAGCAGATTCACCCATGCCCAGAATGCAGTCACGTCTCACCATAATGTTGTGCCCCAAGCCAGGTCTCCAGGCAATCCAATGGAGGATTATGTGGGAAGATTTTAATAGGTGTAACTAGGACTATGACCCTTTGGCTCTATTGAAGCTAAAGAAATAGAGCCAATTGTCAATTGAGTAGGATGGAAAATATTTAGATTTGAGAACCCGGTGCCAGAGGTCATCATGCATTAAAGCTCTCCAGAGAATTTTGGCTACCAAAGCTCTGCCAAAACAAGGGATGTTTCTCTGCCCCCACCCCCCAAGGGATTTAGGGTAGGCAATGTGAGTCCAGTTACAGAGATGGATTTTTTTCTTATTTTTACCGCCAGACCAAAGGAATCTGAAAGTGAGTTGGCATATTCTATGAAGAATAGTGGCAAGAATGGTTGATAAAGCCAGCCAATACACAGATTGGCTCTCAATGAATGCTTTGATTAGGACAAGACGACCCCCAATGGTCAGCCCTCGGTTACACCAGAGTCTTAATCTCTTATCATATTTTTCTAAGAGCCATAACCAGTCCTCTGTCTTGTATCACCCCATCTTCAAAAATTATCCAAGATACATAAAACCTTTCTCCAGATCTTGAAATTGGAAACGAAATAGTTCTTTAAAGACATCAAGTGCCTATTGGTTGACACCAAAATGTAGGAGTGTTGTTCTATGGGCATTAATATGGAGGCCCGTAGAACTGCAGAAAAGTTGCAAAACAATGTTGATCTCCTTCCATTCTTCTATGGAAGCTTTAGTCATGATTAAAATATCGTCAACAAATAAAAGGTGCGAAATATGGATATATCTAGAAACTTTGATACCTGTCAGAAGTCCTTCATCTTGTTTGTGTTTGAGAGCCAAGCTCAATCCTTCCATAACCAAAACAAATAATAAAGATGACAGGGGGTAGCCTTGCCTGAGACCCCTTTCAAAGTGAAAGAAATCTGATGGCTCACCATTTATCAAAACAACAAAAGTCAGAATACCAATACCACTCTACAATAATACAAGTCTGAGAAAATCCCAATTGATAGTGTCATAGTCTCTTTTTAAGTCGATTTTAAGGATGAGTGTCTGCAGTCTTTTTTCTCTGATGCTGTGTAGACACTCTTGAGTTGTTCCTATCACATCAGTGATTTGTCTTCCTTTTAAGAATCTAAACTGTTCCTCGACAAGAGAACAAGAAAAATCGGACGAAGTCTGGTGGAAATTATTTTAGTAATGATTTTGTAGCTAAGATTGCAAAGAGTAATCGATCGAAAATAACCGAAGGTAGCTGGGCCATTCACCTTTGGAATCAATGCAATAAAAGTTGAATTAAGTGATCTAATGACCACTCCTTTAAGATGATATTCTTCAATGGATGATAGGAGGTCATCTGCAAATAGATCACAAAATGAAATGTAGAACTCCACTATCCACCCGTCAAGACCCATACTTCTTTCTTTGTTCATACCATTTAGTGCCTCAAATATTTCTTCTTTTGTAATAGCTGATTCTAGTAGGAAGATGTCTTCTGTCGTAAACAAGTTGGGGTACAATCTCACTAAGTTGATTTGTTCAACTATTGTGTTATGTTCAGGTGCTTTGAAAAAGGAGGAAAAGTGTTGCTTTGCTTTCCTTTTGATGGCATCTTGAACGAGGTGTGACTGGACTTCATCATCAATAATTTCCCACAGGTGATTTTTGTTGCGTCTATGGCTGGAAAACTTATGGAAAAATTTTGTGTTTTTATCGCCAGATTTTATCCACGTGGCCCTGCTTTTCATACGCCAACGTTCTTCATCCTCCAACAAAAGTTTATTACCCTCAGGTTCACAGAGTTTTAATTTGTTTTCCAGATCAGAAGTTGGACTGGTGTGGAGGCTTAATTTTAAGAGTTCAGCAAACTCAGCTTCAAGAGAAACCAATTTACGGCTTTCTAACTGTTTCTTTTTTGTGATCCAGGTCTTCACTTGAGCTTTTAAGTAACTGAGTTTGGCAGTCAACCTGTGTTGAGCACCAGCTTCATTTGTAACCTGAGGTGAAACCCAAACGGAGTGCACTATATCATGAAAAGACTCTTCACCCAAATGAGTTGCATTAAATTTGAAAGGGTAAGTAAATTTGTTGTGGACAAAAGCCAATTGAAAGAGGATCGAAGCATGGTCTAAGACAAAAGGAAAAGAGATCCAGGATCTATATCGAACAGAATCAGTCAGAAGTGTTGCCGAGATAAAAACTCTATCCAAGCATTTTTGTATGCTTTGATTCCCTTGTCTACCATTGCGCCAGGTGGGCACCCGATCGGCCGGTTGGATATCTACTACTTGACTATTGGTGAAGAGGTCCGAGAAGAATCCTCCCAGGGGATCATTAGTTGCAGCAACACCCCAAATTTCCTCATTTCCTATGGTAAAATTGAGATCCCCCGCCAGAATGAGAGAGTCTGAGTTAAGCAGTCCGTTGGTTTGAACACGATTCCAAAATGCTCTGCGGTCAGAACAAGGCCCGTAAGAGTTGATGAGCGAGAGTTTTTTATTATTGGGAAGATGTAAACCTGTGAGAAGGATTCCACCTACACACATAAATGATTCCAATTCAAAGATGTGTGGATTTCAAGCAATGAGAAGTCCTCCCGACTTCCCCACGGAGCTGAGAGCGCAGACCATCCAGGAGGGACAGAGAGAAAAAATAAATTTTCGTGCTTTTTCTTCATCCACCAGTGTTTCTTGGAGAAAGATGATGTTGATCTTTTTAATGTCAAGGAGTCTACGCAAAGTAGGCAGTTTATGGGGCCCTTCGACCCCTCTGATGTTAAGTGAGAGAATGATCATGATTTTTCTCTAGCTTGGGATTTCATGCCTCTAAGCACCCATGTATTAGAAGTTGAAGCTGAGTGCAGATTGGTAGAGTAAGAAATTAGTCCTACCTTCTTTCGAGCACTATGGGTTTTAATCGAGGAGATCTCCATTCCCAAGCCATGAGACCAGGCTAGATGCTTCTCCTGGAGGATTCTTGAAGTAGGTGAGGGTTGTGAGGGAAGGCAAGAGGTAGTCCTCTGTAGTGCCTCCAAGCCCCAATAAGTCAGAATAGGGATGATATCGATAGAATCAAGACAGGAAGGATTGGGCGAGTCTGAAATAGTGTTGGGGTCTGAAAACTTCAAATGGTCTAAAGGATGGGGGGGGGGTGGTGGAATCCTATGTGAAATGGTTGAAGTCTGTTGTTGGACATCAATGTCCCAAAATGAGGGAAGAATATTTGGATTTTATGAGTCAGTGTGGAAGGGTTCCAGGGAAGTATTTGCTACCAGAGGTTCAATGGTATCCTGAGAGGCGATGGATAAAGGAGGATTATTTGAGGGGGAAGAAGGGTGTAAGACTTCTGTCAATGGAGAAGGCTATTGAGTAGCATAAGTAGGGGCAGGGGGAGTTTCTGCTGTAGTAGGGAATTGTAAACTAATCGAGTTAAGTTCAGAGGTGAAGGTGGAGAGTGCAGAGGTGGTCACATGATGCAGATCAGTGGAATTTTCTAAAAAATCCCTTTCCCAGAGAGAGAGCTTAGAAAAAACAGTAGGGCAGTACGATCTCAGCTTACCAATAAGTGATCCCATGGAATCGTCAAGTGGAATTTCTCCTATATCTCCTAGAGCAACAGTCAGGCCAGGATCCTCCTCTTGACTCATATAGGCAGTAGTGAGTGGATCATCCATAGAGTCCTCAGGTTTCCCAAGCTTATCCCCTTTGTACAGTCATTTCTGAGATGGCCCATTTTCCAACACTGTGAACATTGGAAGGGGATCCCCAGGTAGTCCAAGTGTTGGATCATTACCTGCCCATGCCACTCAAGTTCCAGATCCTCCATTAACCCTGTGTGAATGTCAATCTCAACTAAGACTCTGGCCATTCGTTTGTCATGTGAGTTGAGGCACTGTTAATCAACTTTCAAGAAGCAGACAAGAAGATTACCAATCGCCTTCAAAGCTGACTTGTTCCATAGGTTAAGAGGAAGACCCAGTAGCAGGACCCAAATGTGGTGTAGGTTGAAGTATTCAGTGGCTAGGTTAAAGCCTATGCACCACCTCTTTAACATGATACTGCCTCCTTCAAATTCCCAAAAGATGGAGAGAATAAGTTTGGCGTCTTTCAGAGAGTTGAAGACTAAACCAAACCAGCCGAAATTGAGAGTCCAGTGCTTCGGCAGATAGCCCAGGATGGAAAACTAGTGGGTCTGCATCCAGTCTTTGAATGTGGTAGAGCACCTATACTTGTAGGCAAAATGTCCAACTAAAGAATAGAGTGATAGTTGGCACGTTTCCTCCAACCCAACATCCATCCCAATCGCCATTCTTCTCCTATGTTTCTTCGGCTTCCAGATCTTACCCGAGGTCTTGTTTCTTACAGATTTTGAGTTGTGAAATGTAGGAGAGTGTAGTGCTGGAATATGAGTAGTATCAAGAAGACTCTGTCGAGAACTTGTACCCAGTCTATTGTTGGAAGGAAAAATGTGGGTGCAAGTCTTGTGAGAGTTAGTAACAGGAGTCGGGTGACCCTCTGAGTGAAGAACCGGGCCTGCAGAGTTAGAAAGGTTATCGTTCTTTTTATCCACCCTGGAGGAATCCAAGTAGGAAGGCATACAAGACTTAGTTGTAGTATTTTGTGGAAAAATACCAAGTGGAACTCCGCCATTGTCTTTTCCCATATTGTCAATGAGATGGTTGAGTTGATCACTCTCCCAAACGACCTTGTTTGTGGTACTCGGAAGAAAACTGGCAGTTCCAGACATTATTTATAATGTTCCCACCAAACAGATAAGAAGAAAATAGGTAAGGAACCTGGAAATATCAAAGTGAGGGTCCAATGGACCGAGTAGTTGAAAAGGGAGAGAAGAAAACACCAAAATATGGTGGGACCCTGAACAGGGCTTCTAAGAAAACAACAGAAAGTTCTTGCCAGAATGTCAGGACAAAAACCACTCTTGAGTAGAGGCTGCAAAAGTGACTGCCAGTGAATATCGGGTACTAAACAAAGTAATCCGCCATGAAGATCAGAGTTCAAGTTCAAAAAATGTCTAAAGATAGAATCTCACCTAAAAGTTTTGTACACCAACACCTTCTCGCCAACGCCTTCTCTCCAAAGCTCCCATCTTTTTTTAAGTTTCACACTTTCTCCATCCTATGTTACCATTAAGGAAGGGAGAATATTGATATAACCTTCAGGAACCTATACATACCATGGAAGGAAATAAGCAAACACTGCAACAAGGGTACGAACACAGAGTTCATACCAAAATTAACAACTTATATACACAGGTTCATAAACAGTTAATAGATTCATATTTTATTTAGAAACGATTTAGGGAAAGTAACATTTGAATTCATCATTCTTAAGCATTAAATGAAATGGATAAACAAAAAATTGTTCCTCCTCACCCCAAAGTTTGATTACAAGATGAGCTATGATTTTTTCAGAGATTTGATGCTTACTAACTCATTTCCAAATCTTGTATGCAACGTTACTAATCAAATTTTTGAAATTCATAAAAACTAATCAATATTTATGCAACATTTCTGGAATAAATTTCAATCTTATAATAATGTCCCGACAATAGTTCCACATGTGTGTGCATTACAAAATATAATATTTCTCCTCCAATTGGATTTAATAACCATACAAAATTATTCTTATTGACAATTCAAGTAACTAAAATATAAAATACCGTAAATAGAAGTTTTATTGATATTCGATTTCGATCTTCAACTGGTAATTTATGCCATGTCCCTTAGCTTGCTAATCGGACAACATCACTGATACCTCCCAACCAATGCTAGGGGTACTCTTCTTCCCCCTTAGCTCCCCGAGCCGCAAAGGGGTCACACATAGAGTTTCAGATCCAGAAATTAGCTCAAGCTTGCCCTCGGAAGGAAAGGCGTCCACCTCTTGCACAAGCTTGTAGCCCAACTCACACAAGAAAACTTAGTGAATATAAATTTTAACAACAATTCATTCATCCAATAATAGGGTGTTTTCCTCCTACTTCTCCATTATTTTTATAAGAAATTTTACTTTGACACTTGTCATCTCATGCATAATTAAATAATTTTTAATAATCAAATTGGAGATTATTCACCCTCAACACTTATCACAATTCCCCCAAGTTGCACATGTTTATTCCTTTTTAATTTAAAATAATTATGTATTTTCCCTCTTTTCTTAGTTAAGATTTAGAGTTTGATTGACTTAGGATTCTAACTCTATGTTGATAACTCTTTCTTTCATGAATACAATTTAGTTTAATTAAAATTCCTCTTTATTAATTTCATGCACACATTGTGCACATGTCTAATTTTTTATTATATTTCTCCCTTTACTAGTTTTTATTAGTCTAAATTCCCTTAACTCATTTCTATAACTTGTGTATGCATAAACATTTAAACTTAGGTTTTTTTTTTTGTTCCCTTTCATAAATTAATATAAAATTATCTAATTTCATATCCTATTTTCTACCAGTCCTAACTATTTATTTTATTCTCTAAGTTATTCTATATTTTTATTAACTCATAAATTATTCCTGCGACATGCCCTTTAATATGCACCTCCGTGCTCCAAGGGTGTTACTCGCCAATTGACTTAGTTTGGAAGTTTTCTGACGCTTGGAGTCAATACTCCACTTGTCAACCTTGTGTGAGACTAAGGGCTTATAGAGGAATAATTAATCTGCCTTATTGTGCACCCCTCATAATTCCTTGTGAGTGATTGTCTCAATATTCCCTCATGGCATCATGAACCTCTTAGAACAAGGTAGTTGTTAACCTTTGGTTAAGATCATGGCGAGAGTGCTAGTAGGTTGTGACATGGATGTTTCCACACCTCTCCCTCATCCATATGATATCTATGTATGAACCCTTTACTCCATATGTAAGTCATATTAGCAAGCATTGCCATGCCTGCATCCACTGACAAAGATAATATTAATAACTCATATACATGAAATCCATATCTTAAATCATCCTATAACACATGTATAATAATCAAGTACCCATAACCAAAGTCAATAGTCCACTCCCTAACTCAATCCGGAGTCCAAGGAAGTTTGTCAATGCCATTAGCATCCTCATCATGTCACATTTCTTGTACACTCAGGAAACTCATCATAATACATGTCAATGATATACATCAATATTAATAACATATCAAATCCAATACTCAATCATAGCATAAACTCATAAACCAAAACAGATAATCATAATGTACCATGTTTTAACTAGATCACTTGTTTGCAAGTGTTCTAAAAGAATAAGTTAGTGGTATGAAATGTGACCAGTGGAATTGGATGTTACACTTAGCCTATCTGCATCAACCATTTGATATTGAGACCGATGCCTCAGAATATGTCATGGGTGTAGTTCTCACTCAACATGGGCATCCAGTGGCATATCACAGTGAGACACTATCAGATGTTGTCTGTAATTACCCGACCACCTATGACAAAGAAATGTATTCCATTGTACAAGCCTACTGACAATGGAAGCACTACATTCTTGGGAAGAAGACAATCATCCACACTGATCACAAGCCTCTGCAGTTCATGTAGACACAAGAAAAATTGCAGAACGACTGCCATCAAAAGTGGTCCACATACTTGCAACATTTCCATCTCAACATCAAATATAAGATAGAGAGCACCAATCGTGTCGTTGACTACCTCAGTTGACCTCCAGTTGTAGCCTTAACCACAGTGCTCCACTCCTCTGGCCATGAGGCATCCAAGTGGCCCCAACTATACAAGAGTGATCCTAACATCGCTACCACTTACCAGATGTTGAGCACAGGTGTAACTGTCACTAGATTTCATCTTCAAGACGGATTATTATGCCGTCTAGGCAACCTCTGTGTTCCTTCAAGTGAGTGTGCAAAACTGATTTGGGAAGCTCACTACAATCATATGATAAGACATTTTGGCATGTAAAATACCGTGGTAGTACTATAGAATCATTTATATTGGTCGAAACGGTGCTAGGATGTCAGCAAGTATATTAGGTCATGCACTTCCTCCATCATTTCCAAACAAACCACTAAGAAGCAAGGCATGTACACCCCTCTTCCTACTCCTGATAGACCATGGGAATCCATCTCGATGGACTACATGTCGGGGCTTCCTTCAACCAAGTAGGGAAATGGATGTGCTTTTGTAGTGGTTGATAGATTTCCTAAGATGACCATTATAACAACCATCAAGAAGAATATCACAGCGGAGTCCACTGCCAAGCTATTATTTGAACGGGTGTGGGTACACTTCAAGATACCACAAACCATCATATCGGATCAGGATAGTAGGTTCATAGGCATTTTTCTCCATCCTCTAGTCACTTTTGGACACCAAGCTCACCAAATTCACCCCCAAACTGATGGCCAGATAGAGGTCATCAACATAATGATCATGCATATCTTGTGCATGTGCAACTCCAAACATCCATACACATGGGATGAGAGTCTCCCCTATGTTCAACACATATATAATGGATCCCTTCATTTCTTGATTGACCATAGTCCCTTTTAGGTGGGGTTGGGATTTCAACCATTGGGTCCCATTGATGTTGCAATGCCCTTGCATCCACACATGCATAATCATCCCATGCTCAATCTAAGGCCGACAAAGCCACCAATTTTGTTGAACAGATTCAACACATCCAACAACAAGTCCATGGCCACCCACCTATTCCATTGGATCAAAGAACAATTTTCATTTTGGCAATTGTTTTACAGTTTTTCTGGTCCCAAACTTCCAGGGCCATTTTAAGGCCCTAAATGATGTTTTTGGGGCTCAACAACGACCATGATGTATCCAAGGGAATATTCTAGGTCGAATGAAATATCTAATCCTCGGTTACACCTTTCCAATGGTGTATTGAGCACTCGAAACATATATCTTATGCAAAAGTTACACCCTCGGGAAGTTGACATATCAACTACCCCCATCGGGGCCCACAAACCTTTTGAAATTTCATCTCTCGGGGTTAGGGTTTTGGATGTCTATGGTTTTCTCATTTATGTTTTATGTTAAAAGTTCCTTTGGAGCCTCATTGTACTCATCTTGTTGTGAATGAGCATAGTCGTCCCATCTCTTCTCAAAGATAATTTTCCACCATTTGAGCAAGTTTGTTTTAGTCTACATTTTTTAGTTTCAACGAGTTCTCTTTATTAATAGAATTCAAGTTTTATTATATCTCTATGTGTCTTTGCTATACATCTATATTTCATTTTGTTCCATTTATAAATCCAAATCAATTTCATAAACTATTTGTACATATTTTACTACTATGCTCAAGAGTTTAGACAAAATAGTGTCCATTATCTATCATAATGGGCCTATAATGCACCAACCTTTCTTTCCCTACAATACAAAATATTTATAGTATTAAATGATTGTTATAACACTATTTTTTCTTCTTCTCTTCGGAAGGAAATTATGCTCTTATACCAAAAAAAACACTTTTGGTCTCCATTAGAAGGCATCAAACATACATCCCAAAAGTCTATCACACAACAACAACACCCATTAAACGTTATAGAAAAAATCCATCCACAACTAAAGCACAATAGGCATGCAATAAAATCCTGGAAAAATAAGCATGCAACATATGCATAACTAGACAAACAACACTAGCTTCCTAGGCCTAGGAAATTAAGTTGATATGAAGATATTATGTGAATAGAAGCACAATAACAATAACACTTTCCAAACACCAAACAACAATTTTCTAATTGTATATTATTTTAATAGTTAAAAAAAACAAGATAATATTTTGAGGCCATAGGCTATTTTGCAAACAAATTGATGGATTACTGAGAGGGGGGGTGAATCAGCAATGAACAATTATAGTACTTTTAACCACAGTTTATTCTTCAACAATATTCAACAACTTATCACTAGCATTCAATATATCATCAACAGTATAATCATAAACAACATCACATCACAATAGATACACAGTACACCAGAATTTACATGGAAACCCAAAAGGGAGAAAACCACATAATGATTTTCTTATATATCAAAAGAATACATTCATTGGAAGCACCAACTTCTGATTCTCCAGCTACAACTGGAAGGAGGCTCCAACCCCCTATTCTCAGGCTCCAACCTAAAGGAGTCTACAATTCCCTAATTCTTTGGCTCCAACCAGAAGGAGGCTACAACCCCCTAGGTTCTCCAGCTACAACCACCTTTCCTTGCCCTGTCCTGTCGCCTTGAAATAAAAATGTAGACCAAATGTCACATACTCTGCCACTGTTACTACCACAAACTATGTCATTGTCAAAACTCTGTCACTATCATTGTCAATGTCTCATTAACATGTATCTGATCATCAACCAACTAAACCTATACCATACCATGCATCAAGGGTATACCAACATACATACTGTCTCATGCATCAATCATGAACCAAAATATACATCAACAACGAGTAGTGAATCATGAACTAGAGCATCAACCATGTACAACCTGTGACATATACCATACCATCAAACATATGCATATCTATACCATGTCATCAATGAAACAAATCAAAGACCATATGCATGTCCCTCATGTATATGTCACCATAAAACATGAATAACCCTCAACCATGTACAAGCAACTCAAGGATGTGAACTATAAGAACCATATCAATGTTGTACCATACATAAGAGTGTTTCTTACTCAACCAACTAATTAGCATATACCATATCCAAGTACAATACCAACCATACCAAGAATGCCTCAAGCATTCACAACATCATAAGCAAATCTAAGCATCAAAACAAACTAATGACCATACCAGAACTTTTGTAGTTGATTTGAACATGTAGAATGTTGACCTGTGAACTTTCTTTCAGACTCTAGAGACCCGTTACCAACATCTATTCAAACTTTCATGAGCTTTTCATATGTATTTGACTTTCTCTTCTACAACTCGTGTATATACGCTCTTTCCCCTACTGCATCTCGCGTACATATGCTCCCTTACAGGCCTGTGTATATACCTCAAAAGCTAGGATTTTGTTGTAAATCCAAGATTTTTGTCATCGATCCTTCTTTGCTACTTCAGAAAAAGATGCTACAACCTTATCAAAATATCACTAGATCACAAGAAACATAAGCAATGAAATAAGTGTGTGAGTTTACTTATGAATGACTCCTTGAGATGCTTGTATACTTGTGCTAGGTAACTCCTTTCCTTATTTTAGGTCTTCTAGGGTTTTCTTGTTACAACAACTTTACCCCTTTGACTAAGACTTATAGTAAACTAGGGGCTTTGTGTCCACTCTTCATGGATTCCAACTTTAAAGGGCCATATCTCCCTAACTAGGAGGAACCACGTGTCATTCCGCATATCACCAAAAATGACACGACGAGTAATATCCATCTATGAGGGTATTTCCTGCATTCACACTGTCCTTTCTATCCACATTATTCATTCAAATTTGGGTACCAAAACCACACCGTCGAGGCTACCAAAATTATTCTAGGGTTGACATCAATGAAAACCAACTATCCAACAATATCCCCCTTTGGAATTGATGGAAACACTTAGGCATAGAAAGCCTTATGCTCATGCTCCCCCTATGACCATTTCTCCCCCTGACTGCATGCCTCTATCTCTCCATGCCTTGATCTTTATCTCTCCCCCTTTGACATCAATGGAAAAGGGTACTCCTCATCTGAGGATGCTCCCCCTATCTACAAGACTCTTATAACTCTACAGACGTTTCTCTTCATGGTGCTTCCTCGTGTAATTCCTTGACGTATATATGAAAAGAATTTAGGAAGTTTCATTACTTTAAATTCTTCAACACTTATGTTTCTCTCCCCCTATACAGTTAAGCTTGATGCTGAGTGGATCAATGTGGGGCATAAACTACTCCAAGTTTCTGTCGCAGATACTCAAAAGATTCCCTTGCAAGCGGTTTGGTGAATATATCTGCAATCTACTCTTTTATCCCGACATACTCTAGCTTGATGTTCTTCTCTGTAGACTTTTCCTTTAATAAGTGATACTTGATCAGAATGTGCTTCGTCTTAGAGTGCATCATTGGATTCTTTGAAATAATAATGGCGCTAGTGTTTTCATAAAGTATTGATATGGGCTCATCATACTTTACTTGCATATCTTGCAAATTTCTCTTCATCTAATGAACCTAAGTACAATATGTCGATGCTACAATGTATTCTGCCTCTGCTGTCAACAAAGATATTGATGATTGTTTCTTTCTTAACCATGATACCAGGCACTCACCCAAGTAGAAATTTTCTCCACTTGTACTTCTTCTATCATGAATGCAACCTGCCCAATCTGCATCTATGTAGTCAACAAGATATAGATCCTTCCCTTTTGGATACCATAGTCCAAAACATTTTGTACCTTTGAGGTATCTGAATAACTGCTTCACTACCATAACATGTGATTCCTTTGGTACTTCTTGAAACTTTGCAACCTGTCCAATTTCCTACATCACATCTGGTCTAGAAGTTGTCATATAAAGTAGGCTACCAATCATTGACATGTACTGTCTCTGATCTAAATCCTTGGAATCATCATCCTTACTCAACTTGCAACTTGTCTGCATAGAAGTACTGACTAGTTTTCAATCTATCATTCCAAACTTCTTCAATATTTCTCTGATATACTTTTCCTGAGAGAAGATGAAACCTTTGTTGCTCTGACATATCTGTAGTCCCCAAAAAAAGGTTAACTCACCAAGAAAGGACATCTAAAAATTGTACTGCATGTCTTTGGAAAACTTTTGACTCATCCTATCATCATCACTTCTGAAAATAATGTCATCTACATAGAATTCAATAATAAATATATTGTCTTGATCCACCTTTATGTACAGATTGTTGTCTGCATTTCCTTTCTTGAACCCTTTTTGTTGTAAATATTTGTCCAGTCTCGAATACCATGCTTTGGGGGCTTGTTTGAGACCATATAAATCCTTCTTCAATCTGCAAACATAAATTTCCTTCTCTGATAACTGAAATCATTTTGGCTGCTCAATGTAGACTTCTTCCTCTAGATATCCATTTAGGAATGCTTATTTCACGTCCATCTGATACACTTTAATATTATTGGAGCATGCATAAGCTAGTATTAGTTTGATTTCTTCCATCCTGGAAAATGGGGAAAACATCTCTTCAAAATCTATACCTTCAACTTGAGAGTATCCTTTGTATACCAATCTTGATTTGTTCCTGATAACATGTCCATCCTCATTCAATTTGTTCTTGAAGACCCACTTTGTACCGATGAAATTCTTGTTCTTTGGTCTTGGAACCAGTTCACATGTGTCATTCTTCTCTATCTGATCTAAATTTGCATCCATGGCCTTGACCTAGTGTTCCCATTTGTTGGCTTCTTCAAAACTACTTGGCTCAATTGTATACAATAGTACTAGATGTTGATGTTCTAGTGAACAAATTCTTCTTCTAGTTTCAACTCCTTCATATTTATTTCCAATAATTTGATCTGATGGATGATTATTTTGCACTCGTCTGTTGGGTGTCTTTGGAGGTACTTGAATATCTTGTTGTTCTTCTTCTTCATCTGATTCTTCATCTACTTCTTCTTATTTCAAATCTTCTTCGTGATCCTGTTCCACTGAATCTTTTCTACTTTCTTTTATATTTCGACCATTTGTCTCATCAACTGTCACATTTATGCTTTCCACTATTTTGTTGAGTCTCAAATTGAAACATTTGTATGCTTTCCTTTTGCTTGAGTACCCAACCAGTATGCCTTTATTGACTCGAGAATCAAATTTTCTAATTCTTCCTTCTTCTCTTTTGATGTAACATTTTCTTCTGAAAAATCTGAAGTGATTTACATTTGTTGGTATTCCTTTCCATAGTTCGTATGGAGTCCTATCACTATTATTTCTGAGCATCCATCTATTCTGGATGTGAATTGTTGTATGCATTTCCTGTACCCAAAAGACATTTGTCAACTTGGAATCTATTAACATGGTTCTAGCCATTTCTTGTATTGTTCTATTCTTCCTTTCAACAACTCCATTTTTTTGAGGTGTCTTGGCTATTGAGAATTGCCTCTTTATCCCATTCGCGCTGTAGAATTCCATGAAATCCTTTGATGTAAATTATCCTCCATTGTCTGATCTCAAACACTTTATTTTCAACTCTGTCTCAGTTTCAACCATCTCTTTGTATGTCTTGAATCTTTCAAATTCCTTTGACTTCTTGTTTAGAAAGCAAACTACATTCATTCTTGTGTAGTCAACAATTAGTATCATGAAGTATTATTCACCTTTCAATCCTTTTGTTCTTGTCAGTCCAACCAAATAAATATGTACAATTTTGAGTGGTTTTTGTTGTACAGTATTCCTTTGAATTGAACTTTGTATTGGATTGTTTTCCCTGTAGACAATGCTTGCATAGAATGTTTGTTGGCATTGAGATCTCGAGAATTTCTCTTATTTCTTCCTTTTTGCTGACTTTGACAAGATCATCAAAATTTATGTGACCCATTATTTTGTGCCAAATCCAACTTTCATTGTCCTTTCCTAAGAAACATATTTCCTTTCCTATCACATTTAGAATATATATGTTGCTTGGAGTCCTTACAGTTGTAGCTACCAACTTGCTTGATTATTCTTTCCTTATCTCTCATTTCTTTGAATCAAACACAATTTAATGTCCTTGATCACACATTTGACTTACACTTAGCATATTATGTTTCATGTCTTTGACCAATAAAACATTTTATGCAGTGGCATCCTTACTTCCAAGCTTGATTGTGCCCTTTCCAATAATCCTGGGTGAGTTTTCATTCCCAAATTATATTGATCCATCTCATTCCTTCTTCATTCTCAGAAACCTGTCTTTATCACCTATCATATGCTTTGAGCATCCACTATCAACATACCATCCACATTTCTTATGTTGAGCTTGTAGAGAAAGATTGTATTCTTCAATGTTGAATTGATCCTACTTTCTTATCCACATCCTTTGTGGTTCATGCTTATGACTGTTGATATTCTGCTTTGGTTCCCTTGGAGGAACAGTAAGTCATATGTCCAAATTCGTTGCACTTGTAGCATTCTAACTCATCACTTAATGATCCAAATCTGTTGTAGTTTCTACTCTGTGCTTCATGAAATCTTCTTGGATAATTATTTATTGTATATTCCTCATCATTTCTTTTGTTCTTGGTATTGGATCTACAATTCACAACTTTGTGCCCAAAATGATAACATGAATAACATGAACCAAGAAAAATAGTTTGATATATGGGAGTAGAATATCTTGTGAATGGTGATTCTCTTCTCAATCCTTCTTCTTCTTGAGGTATTTCTATAGCTGGTTGTTGTTGACATTGATTTCTGAATCTTCTAGGTGGCGTAGTGTCTTTGTAATATTTCTCTTGAGTTTGCCTACCTTATTCTTTCAAGGTACCTCTGACATCTTCTGCATAGTTTTTGTAACATCCCGTACTAATGATCACACTTATATTGACTTATTCTTTGAGGACACTTGCGTGAAAGTGATTTGGCTAGAGTAAATTATGATTTCATTTCGATTATGAGCTATATATGATGTTGATGATGTTTTGTGATTCATTGTTACTTTCAGATGTATATGTATTGATAGATATTATTGACAACTTCTCCTGAGTGTGAAGGACACATGACAGGTTATGGATGTTGATGGAATCAGTGGACTTCCTTGGAATCCAGATTGAATCAGGGTGTGGATTGTATTTTGAGTGAGTATTTCATTTTACACACATGTCATATATGATTGATTTATATATATGGATTTTGACACTATTTTTTTCAGTGTATGCAGGCTTGACTATGCTTTCTAATCTGACTCACATAAGGAGTAAAGGGGCCATGCACAACAACCAAACATTGAGGGAGATGTGTGATAGTGTCCCTGTCACAACCTACTAGAACTCCTATTGTAACCAGAATGCATTGTTAATGATTACCACGTTCTAAGAGGATGACGATGTTGTGAGGGAAGACTGTGATAATCTATCACGAAGAATTCTAAGGGACACACAATAAGGTGGATTCCTTATTGGCCCTCGACCAAGTTTTGAGAAAACATTGGTCATGTTGGACCATTTTTGGGACTTTGACAGGTTGGTCAAAGATGGAGCGCCTAGGCAAAGCAGAGATCGCGGGATATCGCTTGTTTTGTAGGATTTTGGGATTTTAGGGTTTATGTAACGGGTATGGGATGTAGGCCCATGGGTTTACCCATGTTTAGGCCTTTTTGTAATGTATTAATAAGTAGATAGGACTTAGAGAGAATTCTGTCAAAGGAGGTCCAATTTGGCTTTGTGCAAGAATATGTAAAGTTATAGCTAAGTGCAAGTGACTGTAAGTGGCTTTGTGCTAATAAGGAGTTGGCTCTATGCCTTGACCTAATTCTGGGAAGGAGGATCTGGCGGTCTGCGCGCAGATCTCATGTCCTCTGTAGATTTGGGATATGTGGCTCTGTGCATAGTAGCAGATGGCTGCAAAAGATTGAAGGAGACTAATAAACAACAAGAAGAAGTTGGTGGACGCAGCCCCACACTGGGGTGAACCATGTATATCCTATGTTGATGTGCTTTGTTTATGTTGTTTATGTGTTTATTTTCTTAGTGCACTGATCTTTATATATGTTAGATAGATGTATGGATGCCTAGTATGGTAAATGAATGCTAGATCTGAGCTAATGCTATGTGATTGGAAGTGTGCGATTTGCTCATTACTGCGTTGTTTTGTATTTGGGGTTTAATATGTGATGTGAATGGTAGTTAAGAACTAATCCATATTGATTAGCTAAGTTCTATGTTAAGTGTTGCGATCATAGATCTGTGTCCCATCTTGGTTGTAGACACCTGAGTCCTGCACCCCCCTGCCTCTACCTCGGGTGAGACTTCATCTGCTTCGCAGGTGTTTCTGAAAGGGTTGGTAGTTAGGGTTTTGTTGGTGCATTGTTGAAGCATTGAACCCTGGGTCTGCCCCTGTGCCAACAAATGGTTCCATTGTCGAGACCTGAAACTGCGATTGTTGTGAACTAAAGAAAAGAGAAAGCTTTATGCGTAGATCTATTGTTGCAGTGTGCAATATTCTATTTGACTTGCGAAGCTCTGTGCTAAGAAAGGAACCGGATCTGAAGAAAAGAGGTAAGATCTTAAATCTTTGTGCTATGATAAATGTAAGATAAGTGGAATTTTTTTCTTTGAAAGTATGAATCTAGTTATGTTTGATAGATTTTGTCCTAGTCTAAAAACTAGGGCACAACTAGAAGAAAGAGTCGATCTAAATAGATCTGATAGAAATAGAGAAAGATATGTTATTCCTATGCATAGAAAGAATTTTTGGACTAACAAGTGGATGTAAGAACCTAGAAACAATTTTATAGATTGCAGGTCCATCACTGTGATCCCAATGCCTAGTGCATGAAAGGTTGGGGATCATTTAAAAGAAAGAGAGGATTGAGAGTGTGTTATAATTGCAGAAGATCGGAACATCTTGCTAAGGAATGCCCTGGTACATGTCCTATTTGTCTTTGTTGTAAAGATATTGGTCACAAATTTGAGGATTTCCCTAGAATGCTTGCCAAAGTTGAAAAGATGAACATGAGACAAGAAAAATATGAAGTAGGTCAAGGAACTAAGGATATGTTAGAAAACCAGAAAGAATCAGAGACTATGTTATTACAGTTGAAAGAAACATTGAATGATCATAGAGACATCAATTTACCAGAGATATTAAAAGAGAATCCATGCATAGAAACAAGAATAGGAGACTTCAACATAGACTGTGTATTGGATGAAGAAACACATGTGAACATTATGCCAAAAAGCACTTGGGAAATTTTGGGAAAGCCTACTATGATACCTTCATTGGGAAGGATAGGTCTGTTTAAAGGAAAGATGATAACCATATGTGGAAGAGTTACTAATCTACCTATGATTACTCATGAAACATCAACCAAAGAAGAATTTGAAGTCATTAAGTTTTTTGAGAACAATGCCCCTTTTGCACTTTTGTTAGGAAAGAATTGGATTGAGAAGGACTAGATCAGAAGGAAAGCAAAGGAGAAAGCTACATAACAGTAAAACAAAGAATTAAGGGACTTCATAGCCAGAAAATAGCGTGACTAATAGAAGGACAAGAGGACAAGTCGAAGCAACAAAGGGCCAGATAATTAGCTATTGAAGTTGAAAGAACACAAGAAGGATTAAAGAACCTGTCCATGCAGGAAATAAGTGCATTCACCCCGGAAATAGTAAGAGAAGAGGTATTACCTTTGAACCCTTTGGAAGACCCTCAGCAGTGCGAAGTTACTACGCTAAGGGAGGAAAAGAATAAGAATGGAAAGAGGAATCCAGAGACTCAAATCACAGGAAAGAAGGCCAGAAAGCTTAGTAAGAATAAAGCAAAATTAGAAAATTTTTACGAAGTTCCAGAGAAGACTTCGCAAAAGGCAGGCTTGCATAACTTGAACCTCATCAGAATAGCAGAACGACATAGAATGGGACTTCGCCAAGGCGAAGCTATATGACCGTTGGAGGCATCCCTACTGTTAGAATGATGCTCTGAAATAGCTAGAAACACAGTTATTGATGGAAATATCACCATTGGACTGTTGAGACCACGCCATAACGGATGGATTCATATTGATTTACACATTCATACCTGTTGGAGGAATCCGTTACGACATTGCTTATTTAACCCATAAGATGTTGTGCCAGGACCAATTTTTGCAAACTGAGATATTCAATCTAACAGAGAATTGATTGCATACCACGTTGTGCCGTCAAGACCTCATCATCCATTTGATTACCTTGTCTTTTTGTTCGCCTACCCGATCTCCATGATTAACAAGTGTGAATGTTGGGCGAGCATAGCGCGCTAGAAAAATAAGTAGAGGAGATTTTGATAGACCTCATGGCTGAGAAAGTCATATCTATAGGAATACAAGCATCATCGATGGGCGGATTGCAAGCATCCCCCTCGACCAAACGACAGTCTAGTCGAACCGCAACTGAGAAAAGAAGCAAACACTGCGATGATCTGGCTAACGCGAAGTAGATCTCGTCGGTCTTGCCTGACTACACCCTGCCTTTGGCTGGTGCATTTAGCTGTGACAGTGTCCCATGTGACTTTGAGTACATGCTCATCACTGCATACCTCCCGAAGGGGATACGCACAGTTGGATCCCAATTGGGACTGATCCTATCTCTCAAGATCAGTGACTTCAACCTCAGAGACCGAAATAACTATGTGATGCTTGCACTGCATAGGTACTTGATGAAGACGATTGGGAAGAAGCCCAAGATAGTTCCCTAGCCATGGATTAAGGAGATCACATGCTCCATGATCTTGAACATGATGAATATCCCCCACTTCGGTCGACATCAGGAGGTTAACGCTTGCGTTAAACTCGTCTTGTCGTTCTATCACAGAGGGAATCTATGGCTTGACAGGCGCATGGCTATGGATCTAGTGTTGATCCACTTGATCATAGGACTAAGCATGCAAGGACCAGACCCTCACTAGTTCTACCCAAGGAAGACGTCAGATCGCTCCTTGGCACAACATATAAAGGAAGCCTATGGTGATGTAGAGAAGGGAAAGCGAGGCTACAAGGTATCCTCCATCCAGGATGGCGCAGTGTGTCTGTCTTGTCATCTTATCGCTGGCAAGATCATTCGAAAGAACCATCTGAAACTGGTCATTGGTTTCATCGTCAACCTCACAGGGAAGAGTGTCGAAGGAATGCAAATGAACTGGGTGAGTTACCTCGTCAATGAGTTGGAGAAGGACTGTTGCGAAGCACAGGACCAAGGATACAAATTTAATTTTAGTTGGTTACTGATTTTAATCGCATTTTTCACCTGGCAAATGATGGAAGGAGCATCCTTCTGGGAAGTTGAGCAATCAGAACCATTGGTCGTGAGGTTTTCTACCTTGTGGTATACAAATGATATGTTGAAGTAGTGGCAGTCAAACGCTGTCTTCCATGCTTACTACCTACAACTGAAGCATGCCATTGAATCATTCCCCTGAATGACATTGAATACACTCCATCAGTACAGGACTCTAGCGAAGTTCCACGCAGACTGACACTTCATCTACATCACTGCACGCAGAGATGAAAGTAAGGAGGAGCTACAGTCCTACTATAAATTGACCAATGAAGACATGGCAGAGATCACTAAGGAATGGCCAGCAAAATTTCTTGTATCAATCAAAGATGAAGAACTCTCTGACCCCAACATCATTAGAAGTCCTTTGGTCACCCGGACTGAGTACAACAGACAGAGAAGTGCAAAGAAAAAGAAGAAAAAGGACGAAGTCCAAGACATAGAAACTAATGAGGAGGACATTGCATCAAATGAAAGTAGGCCTGACTCACCTATAGGAGGAGGAGGAGACGAAGTGAACCAAGAGGAAGGAGGGGAAGACAAAGAAAATCAAGACAAAGGTGAATTCACACCACCAAAGGATCTCCTTAACACAACAGAAGCATCACAGAAGAGGAAGGTTTCCCCAGAGAAACCTTCGGCCAGAAAGAAGGCATGTGCCAACAAGCATCAGTCGAAGAATGTGCTCACAGTGGATGATATTGACCTCATCATCGTAGCTGTAGAATATGCTTCAGAAGATATCTTGTAGAGACACGAAGTGAAGCAAGAAAAATTGTATGACATAATAGAGAAGGAGCTCAAGGATATCCAACAAGCTATCCATTTGAGTCGTGCAGTGCCTACTGCACCCCCTTCAACAGAAAGTGTAGAATTGGGGGATGAGCCCACCCAATTGTGAAGGTTATACAATGTGATAGAGGCTTGACTTCATTGATCCCAAGAAGAAAATAAAGAGGCTACAAAATCCATGAAGAAAGAAAAGGAAGAGGCCTTAGAGAAAGTTTGAGTTGCGCAGGAGGAGAAAGATGAAATTAGGGAAATGTTCGAAGAGGACAAAGAGAAGATGCAGAAAGAAAAAGACCAACTGCTTGCAGAGCAGACTGTGGTCAAAGAGGCAGTAACTAGAGCACTTCGCTCTGTGTCGGTCTTGGCACAAGAGGAACCAGAGTCAACTAAGATGCAAGTGGGTAAGCTCATCGAAGCCATTCAACAGCTTCAAGCAAGAGTAATGGAGCTAGAAATCCAAGCAATACTGAGCACTCCGCAAGAAGTGCGCGATCAGAGAGAAGAAGCTGCCAGGAATGGAGTAGAACGAATCAGGGAATTGGCCTCAGAGTGTAAACAATTAAGTGATTGAAGTGCACAGACCTATGATTGCCTTGCAGAATATCTGGAGCTGAGGAAATTCAAAGCACAACTCCAGGAGGTGAAGTAACATGCGTCCATCGTGCAAGCACAGATGAAGTTGCTTACTACAGTGGAAAAGATGAAGAGGTCACAGGAATAGCGCATAGTCCAGCAGCAGGTCACTGCCATCCAAAGCAGAGTTATGGAGATTACACAGAGACTCCAGCCAGTGCAAGTAATTCATGAGTTCGTCGAGCAGGAGGCTCTGGCGAAGCAACATGTCAATGTAGCTCGAGCTAAGATCGAGGCCCTTGAAGCAGTGTTGCCTAGATCGGAGTGACTTGGGATGAGTCACGGGTGAGTGTTGGAGGCCTTTTGGCCCTCGACCAAGTTTTTAGAGAACATTGGTCATGTTTGACCATTTTTGGGACTTTGACAGACTGGTCGAAGATGGAGCACCCAAGAAAAGAAAAGATCATGGGATCTCGCTTGTTTTGCAGGATTTTTGGGCTTTTAGGGTTTATGTAATGGGTATGGGATGTCGGCCCATGGGTTTACCCATGTTTAGGCCTTTTTTTAATGTATAAATAAGTAGATATTACTTAGAGTGAAGTCTGTCGAAGGAGGTCCAAGTTGGCTTCATGTAAGAATATGTAAAGTTATAGCTAAGTGCAAGTGATTGTAAGTGGCTTTTTGCTAATAAGGAGTTGGCTCTGTGCCTTGACCTAATTATGGGAAGGAGGATCTGGCGGGTTGCGCACAGATCTCTTGTCCTCTATGGATTTGGGCTCTGTGGCTCTGTGTATAGTAGCAAATGGTTGTAAAATATTGGAGACTAATAAAGAAGAAGAAGAAGTTGGTGGACGTAGCCCCACACTGGGGTGAACCACGTATATCCTGTGTTGATGTGCTTTGTGCAATGTTGTTTATGTTTTTTATGTGTTTATTTTCTTAGTGCATTGATCTTTATATATGTTAGATAGATGTATGGATGCCTAGTATGGTAAATGAATGCTATATCTGATTTAATGCTATGTGCTAAACGATTGGAAGTGTGTGATCTGCTCATTACTACGTTGTTATGTATTTGGTGTTTAATCTGTGATGTGAATGGGAGTTAAGAACTAATGCATATTGATTAGCTAAGTGATCTGTTAAGTGTTGTGATCAAAAATATGTGTCCCATCTCAGTTGTAGACACCTGAGTCCTGCAACCCCCCCTCCCTCTACCTTGGATGAGACTTCATCTTCTTCGCAGGTGTTGTTGAAAGGGCCGACAATTAGGGTTTTGTTGGTGCGTTGTCGAAGTGTTGAACCCTGGGTCTTCCCCTGTGTGAACAATCCTTATTCCTTAGACAACCCTTAGTCTCTCACAAGGTCGACCAAATGGAGTGTTGACTCCAAGGGTTGTACAAACTTCAAAAACCAGTCAAAGGCGAGTGGAACCCTTGGAGCACGAAGGTGCGTCTTGAAGGGAACGTCGCGTAATTAAAGCATGAGTCTATAAGTCTAGGTGGCCTAGAAAACATTGAAATGTTTAGAACTTGATAGAATAAATAATTATTTAATCAGTAAATTATAAACCTTGAAGCCTAACAAGAGTCTAAGCCTAAGTTTAATCAAGGGACTAATTAAAAATATTAAATAAATTAAAAGAATTGAGATAAAATAAAACTGTAGGAAAGAGGTGAATACAAATCTAAAGGTTGGATAAAATGCACATGTGTGCATAAAATTAATAAGAGGGATTTTAAAAGAGAAATAAATAATAATATGAGAGAATAGGTCTACACATAGACTAGTATCTTGAGTCAAACTATCACTAAGTCTAACTAGAAGAAGACTCCTAATCCAACTCTAACTAATATCTAGTTAGGAAACACTCATTAAATGAGAATTTGGGGAATAAAGGGAAAACTAAACCCGAAAATAGGAACACATTGAGGAATGTGAGAAAAAATGGCTTCTTAAATAAAATAAAAATGGTAATTACTTGTGCAAATTGGGGAGAGTATGACAAGTGTGTGGGTGAATAATTATAATTAAATTAATTTAAAATTTTAATTCTTTGTGCATGAGGACATGTGTCAGTGGGAAAATTTCTATAAAACAAATGGTGTAGAAGGGAAAAGAACTGAATTTTAATAGTACTGTTATGTTGCCAAAATTTGGTTGGACTCTGTTTTACTTGTGAGAGTTGGGATTTCAAGATAGATAAAGAGTGGAAGCTCTTCCTTGCGGGGCAAGCTTGGAGATATTGTTTTTCTGGTTTCTTGTGTGTGGCCCCTTTGCGGATCGGGGGAATAAGGGGGGAAAAGAGTACCCCTAGCATTGGCTGGAAGGTAGCGATGAAGTTCTTGGATTGGAAAGTAAGAGAAGGACGTGACGTAGGAGTATATCATTGCACAAGCTCGAAGTTGAATATCAACTCCACATACATCCAAGTTTTCTTGATTCGGTATTTATATCTAGTTAATTTTTTATTAGAAATTTAAATTTAGATTATAAAGATTTTGAATAATCATATAATCGATGTTGAATGTTTCAACTTGTATAGAATATTGGTACCTTATATGTTCATGAAACGATTAATAATTTTAATGCATTGTATGCTCAGAGATATCAATTTGTCATTGTAATACATTATATGTACGGTGAACGATCATGGAATTTTAATACATTATATGCACAGGGATTAGATCCCGAAATTTTATTAATTTCTATACAGTGAAACAATTATGTAATTTATAGTTGGGAATTATTTATGATTGTCATAATCAAATGACTTAATATGGATGAGATCGAGGAAAATGTGTCAATAATTCAGAGAGGTTAAAGTTATAGAAGTAAGCATTTGACTTAGAATTAAATCTTCTAGAGGAAACCCGAGAGACAAAAATATAATTAATTGAAACAAATTTTGATCTAAATCCATTCATAGGCATGGTCTTTCTAACCTCGGGTCGGGCAACATTTCTTAGGCCAATGATTTTAACGTTGAATTGTTGACCCCGTGGGGTGTCTTAGGCATAAAAAAATCTTCGTGGAGGCAATTGTAACCTTATATTAAACCGCATCAATGTTCAGGAACCTTATATTAATAGATGTAAGGAGTAATACAATAGAATGTATACATTATGAACCAATTGTGGTCAATTTCCATCTTGGAATAGTTTTGGACCTTATCATATTATTTGATTTGATTTACAAGGATCGGGATAAGAAATTCTAGGATATGGCAACTTAGTTGATGAAAATAGTAAAATAATAAGGGGGTTATACTTATCATCTTTGAATGTTAGAAAATTATTACTAAACTTTTGTAGCATGCATCAATGTAGAAAATGATGGTTGAATGTAATTAAATATGTATGTAGAGGGTTTTCCTTCAGTTACAATGTTTTATTTCTTTCTCTCTTGCGATAATGAGTGTTTAAGGAAGGGTTTTTACAATTGGTATTCTTAAGGAAAAGGCATATTATCTAGATGATGAATAATTATTGTTTCTTGTATATTTAAGGGAAGGAAAACTTTTGTCTAGTATAATGAGTCATTGAATGAATTAAATTGTGTTATGATTAAGTACCTTAATGTGCTATCTAGTCCCGAGTCAAGGTTAGAGATGGTTATGGGAGCAGATACCTCCACGTTCCTCAATAGTCACCAATCCCAAGACCTTAAATGGTCAAAATAAATCGGATGAATCCTGGACTTGAGCATTGATAATGTGTCTTGGAGGTCCTAACCTTGCAGGGTAGGTTGGGCGGGTAAACATCCTTTGTTATCTTTATGTGATATGATTAATAGTGATGTTGCATCTGATTCTTTCAGTGTAGTGATGTAGATGATAATAGAATGTGTAATATTGATGTGTTCTATTGTCACATATCACTTGTCCTAATTGTTGTTTAAAAAAAAAAAAAATCACATTACAACACTCACCTAGATTTATGTCTTAATGAAGGGTACGTTACGATTTCTTGGTTCTACGTCTTGCTCTGTCGTTTTGGATATTGAACCTTTCTCTATATGTTTCTGATTGTATCCTAATCCAGATCTGTCATAGTAAGGTATTTGAATGTTAATGATATTATCCAATATCTTTGTGTTGTTTTGTTGCATGTCCTTCTTCTAAATATCTTTTCTTAGAATGATTATCTCAGCTTCTAACTTTTCAATGATCTTATCCTTTTCATCTAACTTTCCTCTGAGTGATTCTTTAATCCTCTTGTCTTCTTTTTCCTAGAGTTTTAGCTTCGTGATTGTCTACTTGACTTCTTTGGAGTTCTAAGGTTAATCTCTCTTTGTTAGTTATGCCTGGAGTGACTTGTGTTGCTTCTTTTCTCTTTTAATAAATTATATGACACTTAGAAATTCTTCTTTGTAATCGACTTCTGCCTCTTCATATTCTTCTTTGGAGCCTTATTCATTGGAGTATTCTATTTCCATGAATAATACCCTTTCTATATCATTGTAGTTGACTTCATCTTCTTCTGATGAAGAACTGTCTTCCTTGGTGCAAAGGATTTTCTTGAAAAAATTATTTTTGTTTTTTCTACCCTTTTGAATTTTCCTTTTAGGGTCATCTTCTTCTTCATTTATTTTTTTTTTCTTATAAGGACATTTATTAGAAAAATGACCAACACCATCACAATTAAAAAAAATCAATGGAATCTTAACTTTGTATTTTCCAGTTCCCTTTTTCAACCTTCTGATGAACTTAGCCACCACTTCATCTTCCTTTGAATCATCGCTACAGCTACAGTCTGAATTTAGATTTTTTTTTATCTTTATTCTTCATCTTCTTGGATGCCTTGAATCATGCTTCCTTCATGACTGGATTTTCCTTCTCTGTCCTCATCTCATAAACTGTGAGTATCCCATGCAATTCATCCATGGTTATTGTTTCTAGGTCCACTCTTTCTTCTAGAGCTGAATTTTTTGAATCAAACCTCATTGGTAGAGATCTTAATGCATTTTTCACAATGACCTATTCCTTTTTCTCATCTCCCAAGCCTTTGATATTGTTTACTATTTCTCCAACTCGTAGAAAGTAGGATGCTATTTTTTCATCTTCATTCATATTCAATTGTTCAAAATTGGCTCTGAAAATCTGAATTTTGTCTTCCTTAATGTTGGCTTTCTCTCTTTCTCTTCTTGGGCTGACCTAGAATTGGATCTCAATAAGTTTCTCAAGCACTTATAGTCTAGGAATGAGTGGGGATATATGATTATGTTATTTATTTCTTATGCATTATCCTTTTTAGTTATTCAAGTACTCCTATGATTTGTTCATATTTAAACCTATGCATGCATGTTGATAATTCTAGTTTAACCATTCATTCATAAGCTAATAATCAACAAAAAGTAACAATTCATTAAAAATCACACATAACACATAAGTTCATCGTGGTTCACCCCATCCTGGAGCTATGCCCACAAAGATCTGTCTCTATTATCTTTTATTTATTCTGCTGCAAAATCTCGCACTGCATGTATTACATCTTCAGTATTTGATCTGAAAACAGGCAAGTACTTACTCTACACAAGTTTTCAATCGAGAATTGTTTCCTGATGAACTATTTGCATAAGGATTAGAGGGCATATGAATCCATGATTCACCATGCTTTTAAACAATAACACATAACACACATGAACTCAAAATGGAATAAATCACATGCAAATACAAGAGAGAGACAATCGATGTTAGTAATGGAGTTCACCCCTCCTAGGCTACGTCTCCGGACCCGCTTCAATTGGAATACGGATCACTTTCATTCCTTCTTCAAAAGATGATGGGACCTTCTCATAAGTGATTACATAAGAGATGCATTATCCTTCAATGAGGATTCAAGAAGACTACTCACACTCATATCTCTCCATACATCAAGAACGATAATTCCTTACATGCATAAATCTCTCAAAGCTTAGGAGTAGTAGCACTATGGCTTTCTAACTCCACTCATTAACCCTCCATTACTCTCTCTTCCCTTTCAAAGGGAGCACATAATGAATTATATAGTTTTTCTTCACTCTCTCTTAAGAAAGAGCATTAATTCCTAGATCCACAATAATATGATCTAATTACGAAAGAGGAAAAACAAGATCCATGAATGTAGGATCTCAAACCATCTTCAAGAACATAATGGGAAAAGTCTCAAAACCACCCAAAGACTCTTCATCCATGTCCTTGATTATCTCAACCTATAATTGAGAATAATGGCAAATTGGTGTGAGGTGGTTTCTCACATAAAAACTAATTTCCATAATTACAATTTCAATGAAAAATATGTGAGTCTTAATTTCCTCACAAGTATTAATCATTTTAAAAAAATAATTAAGTGCATGAGTTTTCCAAAAGATCATAAAGCATAATTAAATGCATGAGAAAATAAAACTCAAAACATATAAGTTCACCATCTTCACCACTCTGCAGATCAACTTGGTGAACATAGTAAAGTCCTTCCAAGTGTGGAAATCCGTCTGGATCAGTATTACAATCAAGATGAGGGAAATAACCCTCTGTGAGGAGGACTAGATCACACCAGGATCCTCAACATGTGACCTAACCCTCAAAGACTACCTTACTTGACTCTTCTACAAGACTTATTATACTTGACAACATAAATCATCCTCTACCACAACCACCACCTCTCTAGACCTCCTAGGTCTTTATTTATACTACTCTATGGCTTATATCCATTACAATATTTGTCAAAAACCCTAACCCTATCATGGTTAGGATTTCATGCCTGCGCACCATGTTGATTTTCCTCTTGCCTGTTTTTTTTCCTCTTGCATGATGAATTTCCTTTTTTTTTGCATGCTTCTTTCTTGCCACTTGTTGGGCGAGCTCCAAAATTAGGTCATTTGTTTCCAAGTTTAGGTATTTCCCCAAAAAAAATCCTTCTCCCAAAAATAGGCCTGCACCCAAACTAGACTTCCTTCTCAAAATAGGCATGCGCCCAACAGGCCCCCAACACCAACATGTGGCTCGTCCCGATCCACTCAGGTGGTGTGTTCTCCCTGTACAGCCTTGTCCAAACTGTGGAACTTCTCTGGTAGTTCCTTTCCATTTTCCCTCATCTGCGCAGCTTTTCCTGTTAGCACCTCGATTGTCTGCGTTGTTGTCTCTTCCTTTATTAATGTTGCTCCCTCCAACTGTGCATGTGCCATACTCGTCTTATCTTCCTCTAGTTGTGAAATCATTTTTGCTACTTGTTCTTGGAGGGGTTCCAATTGGGCTTGTCTTTCTTGCTTATTTGTCTGCATTGTCTTCAAATATGTCTGCAGATTCTTCATTTCTTGAGTTTCCTTCAAGTGCTCTGTGATACTCATTGTTTTGTGTCATTGTTTTAGCTCATGTATGGCGGTGTTAATTTTGTCCTCTTGTTGGTCTTTTCCTGTTATTTCATTGTGGCCTGTGGTCCTGCTTGACTCCGTATTTGTTGTATAGTTTCATGGAATTTTATGAGCTTGGCCATGATCTCTTATCTTTGTGCCACTACAATACAGACCATTTCTTCCCCCCTGTCTTGGACCTTATCTGCAACGAATTCAACATCATCCTCTGTCAGGGTGATGACTTGGTCTTCCATGACATAATTCCTCTTTTTGCGGGCTTGTTCTACCTACATTGTCTTCCTTGTTGTTTTTTAGGGTTGTGCCCCCCTTCTTTTAACTTGGACCCTCTCTTCACCAGCCTATGATTTATCCCCCTTTCCGATCTATTGTTGGTTGTGTTTCCTTGTCGTTGTTGTTGTCCTCCTTGGTCTTTTTGTCATTGCATTGCTTCCAGATGGATCATTATTCGTTGCATACTTTCTAGTGTTATCAGTTGGGTTGTCTATTTGTGTTGAGGAACCTGCTTCATCCTTTTCCTTGCGTTTGGAGGATTGTTTCGTGATTGGTCTTGTTGTTGGTTTTTCTACTGGCAGCTTCCATTGCGTAGGCCAGTCTTTAATTATCTAGTCAACTTCCTCCTTTTTGACACAATATTGCATTTTTAGCCATGCCTTATTTGGATCCCTTGCGGCCTGGACCCACGTGTGGTGCCTGGATTCCTTGAACCTCCTATCCCTTATTTTTCTTGGATTACCTCGACAGGTATGTGCCACACATTGGTTGTGCATTGTTGTATTTATTCCAGCAACATTGCAAAAAATGTGTTATTGGCTTGTTGATTTTTATTGTCCTTGGCCTACTAAAGGGACTCATATCGGGTTGCATAGCATTTTCCTTTCCCATCCAGGAAATTTGAAATCTTTGGCTCATACCATATTTCCAAAGCTATAAGAATGATAAGTCAGGAGTAATGGAACTCGGTTCCATTATCATGTGCATATTTGCAATCCACCAAAAATTGGTTCAATAGGTATGGTGCCCAAATGAACATCACTCCTTTCGTGCACTGTGCAAATACTGCTATAACTCTTGTTGGAGCTTCTTATTTTATGAATTTCCTCAGTAGCTTGCAAGCCATAAGATTGTTGGTGAACCTCGTCGCATTGTCATTAATATCCTTGAGCACAATGCCCCAGTTTCTTCGACTAGTGCCAAACTGTTCTTTGACCAGCTCGATGATTTCCTTCTCGTGCGCCTTGTTATCCAAGTACTCCTTTGGCTTCGTGCTGACTATAGGTAGTCCTATGATCTTGGTGATCAATGCCGCATTTGGTTTTACTATCCTGTCCATCCAAAGGATGTCTCCGTGTACACAGATGACTAGTTGTTTGATGCAAAGCCTAACATTTTTACCGCACCCGAAGTGTGGTATATCCAAAAGGTTCATTATGTCAGAGTTGTACAACCCTGTTATCCACTACGCGGGCTCCATTATCGGTTTTCCTAGGGGTCCAATTTCCCATGTGTTCACTAAGTAAGTCTCTTCAACCAAATTTGGGAATTTGGCTACATCGTGGTCTAAGTACCTAAGTTTTGGTACCTTTCCCAACATATTTTCCACAGTTACCACTGTGTCTAGGAGATATGGGAGTGTGATGTATGTGGCATCCTGCACCTTTCTTTTCTTCCCAATAGCAGATAGTCCTGCCTATGTTGTTTCTGCATCCTCTTCTTCCCTCTCAGAGGTTGGTTGGTCGATGATATCCTCGACCAACACCTCCTCTCCTTCGTGGCTCTGTCACTGACACGTTGTTTCATCAGGTTTCATGGGCATTTCAGGGTGAGGGTTTGTGATACTATTGAGGGCCTCAAAACTCTTCCCTACTTCCTCTTGTGTTATTTTCGATGTTTCCTCTTCAACCCATTTCAGGTTGATCGATTCTGTGTCTAAAGTGGTGACATATTCCAGGTCGACCATGTAATCAGGCTGTCTCATTCTTTCCTTCCGCCTTTGGCCTTGTCGGGTAACCTAGACATATTGACCTGGAGCATTGAACTTTGGTGGGGTCATGTTCTCTTCAATTCGCACACTCACTTGCTTCTTCATAAATTTATATCTAGGGCATGCACTTTGTATCTTTCTCTGTGCTAAAAAATCGCTAAGTGTTGAATGAATGCGTGCTTTTCACACTTTATAGACCCGATCATAGTTGTTTTTCACTTTTTGTGTACATTTGCGCTAGGTGTAATTTTCCCTGCGTGATGTCTACCGATGTTTGTCGTGGTAATTGTTGCGCACAAATTTTTGTTACACACTTTCCTGCGGTTCATCCAACTTCTGCCTCTTTTTGTGTTTTTCTTCTTTTCCTATTTTTGTATTCCTTTTTTCTTCTTTTTCCCCTTTTTATTTATTTTTATCATTTTTTTGTCCTAATCTCTGCTATAGTACACTATATATGTGCCTTTCCTACTTCGTTGTAACTTTCAAGGGTTAGTAGGTCAACTACCCCTATACAGTTTCAATCGACTATCATTGATCATTCCTTTTAGTTATGTTCCTCCCAAGCCTTTTAGTTGCATAGTTCCCCCATCTATGACAGTATTTACTTCATATGGCCCTAGCCAATGCATTCTAAACTTACCAGGGTGTTGGAAAAATTTGTTGTCATAGAGGAGAACTAGGTCTCCCTCCTTAAAACTCTTTTTTTTAATATTTCTATCATGCCAAGATTTGTCTCTTTCTTTATGTACTTCCTAGTGAAATCCTGCCAAAATCCTGTCCTATTCCATTTCCATTAGTTGAATTAGCCTCTCCTATACTGCGCCTCTTTCTGTCATGTTGGTAATTGTTGTTATGCGCAGACTGGGTACCAGAAATTATAATGGCACCACCACTTCCTGCCCATACACCAATATGAATGGTGTCTGTCTTGTCAATTTATTTCATGTGGTCCTATATTACCATAGTACCGCTGCTATTTTCAAGTCCCAATCATCTCTGTTGACATTGCAGATCTTAGTCAAAGCATTTTCCAAAATCTTATTGAAAGCTTCTACTATTCCATTTTCCTGAGGATGATATGGTGTACTCTTTTGGTGATAGACTTCAAACTCCTTAGTCATAGCCCTGGTGGTATTATTGATAAAATGAGTGCCTTGGTCACTCATCAGAATCCTGGGACATCCAAATCTGGTTATCGCTTTCTCAAATAATAAGTGCGTTGTTGTCTCTACGCTATAGTCCTTGACTAGTGTTGTTTTTGCCCATCTTGTTAAGTATTCAGTTGCAGTAATGATATATCTAGATCCTGACCTTTTTGTTGGTGGATTAATAGGTCCAACGAAGTCTATTTCCCATTTGTCAATTACCTACAGAGTCACTTGTGGTCTTAGGGGAATCTCATCCTTTTTGTTGGGTTTTCCAACCCTTTGACAAACATCACATTTATGGAAATATTGCTTGGCATCTTTATGGATTGTTGGCCACCATAATATTGCATGCAATACCTTATATGCGGTATCTTTTCCTACATAGTGTTCTCCATCTATACCTTCATGAGCTTCTACTAACATTTTGGGTCGTTCATGTTCCAATACACACCTTCAAAATGTTATATGAGCCCATCTTGTATAAATTCCATTCAATGAGTTAATAATCTACAACTCTTACTACCATATTTTTCTTCTGCATAATGATAAAATCCTATGGTGCAACCCTTGTACTTAAGTATTCAATAATATCAGTGAAGTATTCATCATCTATCTATACTAAAAATAATTGTGCATTAGGGAATTTGTCTTCCAAGTTAGTAGGTTCTTCTCCATTAGTTACCCTTGACAAGTGATTTGGTCCTGCATTCAGCTTCCCTGGTTTGACTATCACTTCGAAATCAAATTATTGGAATAATAATAGCCATCTACATATCCTCCCCCCCAACACTATCTTTTTGACTAGATATTTAAGGGAAGAATGTTCTGTGAACATTTTAAAGAGTTTACCCAGTAAATAGTAACTAAATTTATGAAGTGCATATACCATGGCTAGTCCTTCTCTCTCTGTGGTGTTGTAATTCTTCTCTAATTCTGACAACTTTCTGCTTGCAAAGTCTATAGGATGGTCTAAGTCTCCTGCTCCTGGTTGTGCCATAATTACTCCAATTGGTATGGTTGATGCATCTACGTACACATGAAATGTATTTTCCCAATATGGAAATACTAATATAGGTGATGTTACCATCTTTTCCTTTAAAGTGTCCAATCCATGTTGACAGTCCTCATTCCACTGAAATCTGGTGTCTTGCTTTAACAATTTTTCCATTAGTGTAGTAATTTGTGCATACCCCTTTATAATTTTCTTGTAATATCCTGTATGTCCCATTGTTTCTCTTAACTGGTGCACTGACTTTGGTGGTGGTAAATTCACAATGACTGCAATCTTAGCAGGGTCCACTAGTAAACCTTGTTTACACACTATATGTCCAACAATATTCCAAAAGGTGTATCAAACATGTATTTCTTAATATTTAATGATATCTGGCATTGTCTGCATCTTTCCAACATTAGTCTTAACATTTCTACATGGTCTTTTAACATAATATATGCAGTCCAGTCGTCAATATATACTTCTAGAAATTGATGTATGAATTCCTTAAAAGAAGTTGTGACTACTCTGGAAAAAAAGGTTGGTGCATTCTTCAGCCCAAATGGCATGACTATATATTGGTAGGATCCCCATTCTGTAGCAAAAGTAGTCTTATACCTATCCTCTAGAGCTATATTAATATGATGGTAACCTGAGAATCCATCTGTGAATGAATATGCTTCCTAGCCTCCCACATTATCTAATACCTCATCTGTAAAAGGGGTAGGGAAAGGGTCATGTAAGAAAGCATCATAAAGTTTCCTCAGATATACACAAATCCTTATCCCTCCTTGCTTCTTTTCTTGGACTACCATAGGACCGATCCATTCATATTCCTCTATTGTTTCTATAATACCAACTTCCAACATTCGATCAATTTCTTCTTTTACTTTCTTCTTATACATTGGATTCAGTCTATAAGGTATTTTCATGATGGGTCTAGCCTCAGGTTTGAGGGGTATATTCATCTCACCTAGCTCTCTTGGTATTCCTTTCATCTCTGTAAAGTTTGTGGGAAATAGGTCATTGCATTCGCACAGTAACTATGTTATTCTTTCTACTGTTTGTTCATCCCAATAGTCTCCAATACTTGCCATTTTAGGATTTTCATTCATCCCAATGTTGACTTTATTAACTTTGATTGGTACAGAAAATAATTATGACTCCAGATATGGACCTTCCACCTCTCTTTCTCCCTAAATCTTTGTAATCTGAATTTTGCACAGATCATCTTCATCTAGTGCTTCCTCTTCCACATGATAGTGTGAGAGTAACGCTTTGACTGTCTGTATGTTCTATTGTTGATATTCTATCATGATTTCAACCTCTAGTTCATCAATAAATATCACTCCCCATATCAGCTTCAGTGATGAATCAATGTTGGGGTTCTCATGTTCAAATGAGAAATTTACTACAAAATTTTGTTGTAATCATGTCCATTCTGTAGTGCCTATGTGCATCTCCTGGTCTATGTACCATTTTCCTGGGATTCCTTCCAATGTATGGATAAAGTGATGAGGCCATTACTCTGGTGGTATCATCCTCCATTGTGTCTTTCACTTCTCCAAGTGTTTTACTGGTGTTCCTTGTCCATCATACCTCTGCATTTTATTTCTCCCCTGTTCTGCACCAAATCTAATGCGTATTAGTTGTTTACATTGATATCAGTCATGAATTGTTTCTTTGTGTGCACCCCACCAACTTGCAGGTGTTTCCTTGAGTGCAATATCTAGGGCTAAGAGCCTCTGATTTTCTAACACTTTCTCTTCATATTTTGTCAAGAATTCCTCTAAGTCATTTAGCCCATGAAAACTAGGAGGTTCTCTTATCTCTGTACCAACCCATCTTACTGTGTGATCTATTCTTGCACTAGTAAATTTGGGTCATTTTGCGATGGATCTTTCGGTGCTCTTAAGATGTTATGTCATGTATATTGTGACGAATCTTGGGTCTCCCAAACATCGCTTCACGTGCCGTGGCAAGTGTGAAGAACCTGAGAAAACGTCGCAAGAGAGATGACCCAAGGAAGTTGTCGCAAGTCCAACAACCAACATTGGTCGTCGCAATAAAGACAACCAACATTTGGTGTCGCACGAGCGACAAAGAATGTATATCATCGCAAGAGTGACAAAGATGGGATATTGTCGCAAGAGTGACAAGGGAGGACAATCGTTGCAAGAGAGACAAGGAAGGGAAATCATCACAAAAGAGACAAGGTAGGGATGTTGTCGCAAGCGCAACAAAAAAGGGATATCGTTGTAAGAGAGACAAGTTAGGGATAGCGTCGCAAGAGGAACAAGGTATAGATTCTTGCGGCGAATCAGCTATACTATCGATGAAAAGGATATTGTCGCAAGAGAGATGACTGTAAGGATTCTTGTGACGAATTAGCTATACTATTGAAAAAAAATATATGTCGATAGTATAGTTGATTCATCGCAAGAATCCTTACAGTTGTCACTCTTGCGAAGACATATATTTATTTAAAAATAAATAAAAATGATGCCCTTATTCATAGTATTTATATCACTTTGAAATATTCTTATGTAAACACAAGAGTTTGAATATGGTAATGTTAGTGTGTCATTATTAATACGTTGTTTTGAAATTTGTATATTATTAGTACAACATAATATAAACTAAGGAAAATATTGAATAAAAATATATATAAAGGAAAAGTCTTTATATGGTAGAAACCCACTATCACTCAAATGAGTTCATCATGTCTCCCAATTTAGAAGCCGCCACCACCATTAGAACTAGCACTAATGCAAAAACTTCCATGTTCTTGACAAGTGATTTTATGGCCATGGAGATTAAAAAATAACAAATAGGACTAATGACAATTTATAATTGGTTCATAGTGAAATTCCTTACAACATAATTACTATAAAAATAATGAAACCACTAAACTACAATTATCATTTTTCACTTGCATACATCACACAAAGAACTTTTACACATTTAAAAAAAATTACAAAACTCGCAGTCATTATACAAAAAATCTTGCAAATATATCCAATAAATTGATTACACACAATTTATAAAATCTATAGTTGTGATAGTACATTGTATACACAAAATTCTTGTAATGTATTCAATAGAGTGATTACACACAATTTCTAAAATCTACAGTTGTGATAATGAACTGTGTTTGTGATTGTTTCTCGTAACCAAAACTCCATTTTTTTGTTGAAAGAAATAGGGTAGTTGGATACAATACACTCATTGACTCATCACTAGTGCATAATCCAATTTGATGTTATAAGACTTACAATAAGTCTTTAATCAGTTCGAGTAACACAATTTTTGTTCACCACATTATGCATCTTGAACCAAATGTAAGTTTTAGACTTATCAAAGTCTTTAGTTTTGATGGAAAACTACATAATAATAATATTTGTTACTAAAACTCCTTCAAGAAATATTGAAGATAATATTAGAGAGTTATTGTATCAAACAATTGTTTATTATTTTGTTTATTTCATAATGCAAAGAAAAAGAAAGAAAGAGTTTAAATTTGAAGTCCCTTCACCTAAATTTGTTTGTTTCTAAAAAAGATAGAGTTTAAACTTGAAGTCCATTCACCTAAATTTGTTTGTTTCTAAATTTCATCTAGCGTATGATAGTTGAAGTGGAAGTTTTTGAAGACTATTGAGTATTGTAAAAAAACCTAAATTTATTTGTTTGTAAAATTTATCTAGCTAATAATAATTGAAGTGGAAGTTTTTCACAATTATTTATTATTGATTATACCCTATGCATTGCTAATACATACCATTATTTAAAACCTTAGTTAGAATCTAGGTTTACTTCACCTTTTCTAAAAAATTTATAGCATTTCTTGATTTCACAGTTATATTGGTATACATACACAAGGGGTGGATAATGCAAAACAAGGATTTACTTGTCTCGGGTATGCTCAAATGGGGATGGATGCCCCCAAGGATATCTAGGACTACCAAGATATACCCCATAGATTGGGCAATGTTACTATTTTGAGGAGAGAGAGTGTTGGCCATATCCCTTAAAAGACAAGAAAAAAAATATGTTTGTGTTTGTACTTTGTAGTATTAGCCATACTCCTATACTAGTGTACCTATTTTTTGGGGGGGTCTATATTCTGATAGCACATCGTATGCCCGTACTCATGTACCCATGCTACCTTTCTTGAGTTTCTTTTAAAAAAGTTTCCAGCTTAGCTATAATACTTGGTTTTGCTAGAAAATTGCTTTTGTTTAGATACATAACAAAAAAAGGGTTGACCTAAATGTGAAACCCCCAAAGTCAAAGGAAAAGAAAATGAATTGCATCTCATTGGTCTCTTAATGCATATATAGGGGCGATTGGGAAAATACTCCAATTTCTTCAAGCCTTGTATTATTTTTGTTATTAGGGTGGGCACTTAAGGCTATAAATTACTTGGCATTTCTGCTATATTTTAATTTTCCCCTTTAACAGTTTAAACTTTTGAAGGCTGCCCAAAATTATAGGTTGGTTTTGAATAATAGGGGGAATGGGGAATCACCAGTACTTTTTTAGATAAAGGTTCCATTAGAGTATAGCGAAAATAATTCCTAGGACAATTTGCAAATTGATGCTTATGAAGGAAGTGCAATAATAACATTAACAATTACGTGGGAAGATTTCCCCCTTGTACCATTCAATGGAAAGAAAATAATCTTTATTGACCCCTTGGCCACTTGTGCAACCGATGGTTATAATCTAGTTAGAAAATTCTACTTGATATGGATGCATGCCATATATTATGTGGGCCTTTGAGGACTACACTAAACATTTTTGCATTAGAACAAAATCCACTAGCCTTCAAACAAACATTAGCACTTGATTATTTTTCATTTCTATATAT
>ML813030.1:39868-53587 GCA_009831015.1 Picea engelmannii | reverse complement strand
GGGGGGGGGGGTGTTATTGTCAAAGGGTGGTATCTCACCTTCGCCTCCCATACTTGGATGAGTATGTGGTCATATACCATGGATGCAAGAGGGTGGAATGTTGAACATGTTCATGATTGGATTATAGTTTCCCTAAACGTAAGAGTTTTGAGGTTGCATGTATTCTTGTCCAAGAGGTTGGGAAAATGTTGGATGTATGCTTGGTTTTTGGGTTGTGTAGAGGTTTACATGAATGTTTGGTTTATGGGTTGTGTAGAGTTTGACATGAATGATTGGTTTTTATATTGTGTATAGGTTGACATGAATACTTGGTTTACATATGGATATGAATGTTTTGGAGTAGGACATTAACATTCCTTGGCTAAGGTTTGGAAAGTTTTTATTGTAAGGGGCCAATTGTTGTTGCTACACATTTACTTTGCTTGTTTAGAATAAATCAAGGATAGAAGTTCAAGGTAAAGTTTGAGGAACCATCATAGATGTACCAATACTCATGGATCTAAGGGATAATGGGATGGTTGATGGGGAGACCCAAGGTTCAATTGGGCCATGGATAGTGAGTGGAGAAACCACTTGAGAGAAAGAAGGAAATATATATGTTTCATTAAAAGGGGGATATGTTGAAGAGGACAGGAGAGGGTCAGATCAAGGGAAACAACTATTGATATAAGAGGATGTGCTACCCTCTTGCTTGGAAGATAGGTGATTTTCAAGCTAAGAGGGAGGTTTAGTGATTTAAACGTGAGGACCTTACAATATATCAAGGCCTTGCGAGAACTCTAGCTCAATACCTTGGAGGCATACTGAATGGTGGAGATGGGGAAAGGCATCATGAGCAGTGACTTAACCTACCATGTAAATAATGTTAAATTCAATGGACCCATCATATAGAGTTAAAACCCCAGAGAAGGCATTACTTTGGGAAGTAACCATGAAGGATGCCAAAGAAAAAGAAGAGGAACCTCACTTATTTTTGAGAAAAGGGACACAACACTCCCTATTGTAGGGGAAGGCTAGTATAAGAAGTAGCATTTGCCAGATAGAGGGGGGATAAAAGTAGTATTTGACCACTTCCAGAATGGGATAATCATTTTTAAGTAGGACAAGGACTAAAATATCTTCAAGGGAATTTTATATATTTCCATCAAGGACATGGACAATTTTGCATGGAGGAATTTCTCTCGGACCTCTTCATGAAAGATTGTGAATCTATGGTGCATGTACAAATATGTGATATGTGGGTTTATGATAATATTTTGAATTCTCCAATCACATTGCTCATTTGCATTAGATGGAGCTTTCTCGGTCATGACCTTGTGAAACCATTTCATTTGGTGTTTGTTGCACTAAGTGTAAAGAACATTGTTGGAGAATTATAAGACGTAAGTTAGGTATGAGCTATTTGTTACCTCTTTATTCCCTTTTATTTTAATGGTATCCATATTTTGTATTGATCAAATGAGGAATTACCCCGAAAATTATGCCATTAGACATAAATGCAATCCTAAGGTCAACTAAGGAGAAAAAAAAACACACGCTAATTAATCTAGGAGTCAATCATGCAAAAAAACCTTCTCACAAAGAATCCTAGTTGGTGATGGAATCCAACATCATAGGATTGATGCACGAAGGGGATGAGTTTTGACGGGTGGGAAAGTTACGTTGACAACCTGCTTAATGAACTAACGCCCTGGTGAAAGTTACCTCATCGAGCAGTGGGAAACCCTCCAAGGAGTTCGAGTGATTCTAGCCAACATCAATCCCAGGTACAACACCACCTTCCCTGTGTTGTCAACTTGTGTAGGAAGTCTAAAAGATTATGGCCTCTATGGTACCACCTACTATACCAAAGCAGAGGGGGGGAAGTCAAGAGTCGACACCAAGACCAACAAAGCAAGGTTGATTACTCTGTCGGCCCCAATGCAACCTCATGCTTGACCCTTGTGTTAGAATGGCTTCCCAAAGTCAGTGATACAACAATTGGATTTCACTCCCTAACTCAAGGATTTATTTTGTTTAGAAACTTTGGAAATTTATTCTCACAATCCTATTCCAAATCTCTACACCTAAGCTAAGATGGGTTTGAAGAGCCCTAGAAAAGTTGCTAGAGAAATTTTAATTAGCGCTTGATTTTAGGTTGTTGTTACTCAAAGGAGTGGTCGTGAAAATGATGACGTTTCGACTCGACTCTTTAAACCATGCAAGAGGAAAATGAAATGCAAGAATTTCAACTTCGATGAAAACTAGCTATGGGAAGGAGCAAAAGGTTTTAAGAAAAGAAATAATTTCTTGATAGATTACTATGTGTGCACTGCTAATGACAAAAAGTATGAGCTAATTGTCCAGATAAATGGAAGCAAAATGACCCAAATTTTAAAAATACCATGCAAATGTCATAGTTCACTTAGTACACCTATACAACATTGAATCAAATGTCATCATTTCTAACATTGTAAACTTTTATAATTATAGAGACCACCATACACATCTTAAATACTCATAAGGATCATGGGGGCTTCACCTTGTGGATGACCAAGAATTATTTAAGGGAAATGGGAAATGGTTAGTCAAAGAAAGATACATAGGGACATATACCTCTAAGTGCATATCCTCAAAGTAAATGGTCATCCTCGTATCATATTTTAACAATTGAGTGATGAAGGAAAAATGGATGTGGTGGGGTCATCTAGCAACATGATCAACAATGGAAGTGATATCACCAGATTTCATAATAACAGGGAATGTCATAGGATCGTTTTAGGGGTCCTAAAGAGGCATATATGGAACTTGCATATTCTTCAATTGTTTCCTTTATCAATAATAATTGGTACAAGAGTGGGGACCTCTACATATTTGGTATGTTGGTTTCAAATTAGTATAATCAAATCAAAGGGTGCAATTTTAGGGGCTCTCGGGATAACAATATCCCACTGTGGGTTTACCCATCTATCTTTACCAATGAAATATGGAGTAATATTAGGATTCTAGCCATCATTAGTGGGTGGAACAATAAGGTTTATCTTGGATATGCCCGAGTGAGGCTACAAATTAAGTGGAAAAGGAAATAGAGTTGGTTGGATATTTGGGTCACCCAAGTACAAATGGCCTATTTGGTATAATTTGGAAAATTAATCTAATTCTGCATTAAAATGAAAATAAAACATTATTATTTTCCTTCTCCCACCCCTTCATACATCTATGGCCCTTTTTCATATCCCCTTTTGGGGTCATGGGAGCTACAACTCCAAAACTCATCTAACAAACCAAATATAAATGCAAATGCAATTTACAATCAGCCTTATAGACCTAACATATTCAAGCAATCATAAACTGACTGGATTATGATTGAAGAAGAAATAGTGCATATATCTAATGCATTGATTTATGATCCTTTTATAGTTGGTTATAGAAAGAGTGAAAAAGTGAGGGAACACATGTTGGTTAACAAATGAGGAAAATTGTGTTTGCAAAAGTGCTAGTCAAGGCCCAATTCTATGTAAGTGATTAATAGTAAGCATGTGAAATTAGGCACAACTCTTAAAATGTTTTTCATTGTAAAACACTCTTAATGAAGCAAATTTATATGGGTTTTGGGATCAAATTCACATGGGTTTTGGGTTTGAACTAATGAAGCATGATTCCCAAAACCACAACAATCATCAATATATGACATACATAGGAAACATAACCCGAAACTAAAGCTTATGCTATCATTTATAAGGTAAGACAAGAACTAAAAAAAAATATCAAACGAGCCATGATAGATTGCTTATCCTTGAGTATGGTGCTCTTTTAATATTTTAAATCCAATGCAAGGAGGTGAAATGGTGTTTGATTCAAACCTCACAAGTGTTGGGAAATTCAAAGGCTTTGTATAGGCCAAATTTTGCTCATACTTGTAATGAGTAATATAGTCCAAACTATGCTCATACTTATAATGAGTAATGGCAATTAAAAAACTCATTTTGAGGTTGAGTTTATAATGATAAATATGAAATTAAATAATATCCATTCAAACCCTTTAGTGTTGGTAAATATCATAGTGAATAGAATGATGGTTTCAAGGCCATGAGACTATTATATGTGCAAAAATATTCAAGGTACATGAAGTAGGTAAGCCTAGGTTGAACATAACAAGAATGAGAGGATTGGGTTTGTTATCACTTTCTCATAACTAAAGGAAAATGGACCAAAACTAAAAAAGAATATAATAATATGCTTTTGGTTAAATTATTTATAATTGAAAGAGGAAAGTTTCAGATCTGAAAGGATCTTGAAACTACATGAAAAAACATATAGGAGAAGAAGAAATTTCCATGTTAAGCGAAAATGACATATCTCCTTCCATGGCCCTCAATTGCAGAGTTTGGTTTGATATTATGGCCTTCAATTTTTCATTTCAGAGAGTCATCGAACTTAGCTAGGATTTCATGCTCGATTGCAAGAATGTGGGCTTAGGGTGATGAATAAATAACACATTGTGACTTGGTGAATGGTGAAGTAGGGCTTGGATGCAATGGAATAGTGGTGAAAAAATATGCCCAAAACCTAGGTTGAGCATGGCTCCCATTTATTAATTATCAAATACATGCAAAATTTGAGTGTGCAAAGGTTATACTCACCATTTTTTTCCCATAGTCTCGCGCTTCCTTGCCCTCGACAGTCTCGAGCCTCCTTTTTTGGTCTGATCTTTCCCTCCTTTCCCTCGGTCTCAAATGTCCCTCGCGTGCCTCCTTTCCCTTGACAGTCTTGCCTCAAATAAATCTCACCTTACCAAAGCATATCTCCTCAAAACTTATGGGTGGCCCTCGAGACTCTCACACCTCCTTTCCCTCGACAGTACTCTTGCTCCTCCTTTCTTGGTATGATCAGTCTTGGATGGCCCTCAATTAGAGTAAGCAGGAGAATCAAAGGCGTAGGTTGGTTCAGTTGACTAAGCAAAGGATATGGTAGAACAAAGGGTAGCATAGGTCACAGAGAGATAGGTACCAGAGTCTACTTGTTCGGTCTACTCGGTCTCAGATGGGCTTGTTTGCTTGAAGAAGGGTAACTGATTTGAATTATGTTTCCGCCTTAAAGAAAACCCACCTTAATTAATAAATCCTGCCTTACCAAACCCTGTCTTGGCCTCAAACCGTATGGGTGAAATTGAATTATGTTTCCGCCTTAAAGAAAACCCGCTTTAAATAAGAAATATGCCTTACCAAACCTTGTCTCAGCCTCAAAGCGTATGCGTGAAATTGAAGGTTATTTCTACATTTTCATATTGAGTAGAGTTGATATAAAAAAAAAAGTAATAATTATTTGAATTAAAATATTTTAGTATATTTTTTTTTAAATTGTATTAAGAATAGATATTTACTCTTTGATTTTTTTATGAAGGGGTAATTTATTTTAGTAATTATCACTATAAAAATTATGAAACTTAGGTGGAAAGATGGGAAAATAACCCATACATGAACCAATAATTATTATTAAGGTCTAACCAATGTCAAGGGATATGAGGGCCTTGAATGACACTTCTTAGTCTCATTCATCATGAACAACACCTAAAAACCACAACACAATTCCTCTCTAGGGGTTCCTTATCATCAGAGTTGGATAAGGACACCATTAGAAGGTTTTTTGCAGTAAGTATGGGTAGAGAGGCCTTAACCAACACATCACTCATTTGTAAGGCTTCCTTTAAGGCCTCCAAATTGTAGGATATAGGTGCCATGACTCGGTGTTGTTCCCTAGAAATGGGTCTTAACACCTAAAAATGGTTAAGGGGGGAGCAAAGGACTTAAGCCATAATTGAACCTTCTCAAGCTCATGTGCCATGAACAACACCTAGACCATCACATTTTATATGTTTTGCATACTATATACATATGGGTCTTGTGACCTTGACCATGGTTGTGGTAGGGAAACAAGCCTCAATCCCTTAACCTGCATGGTCAAGGGAGGGAAACAACAAGTCAAGCCCCAAACATATCATATCTAGATCAAGCACCATGAACAAGTCCTCAGGTCACCACACAAGACCATGGATGGGTGAACAAGTTGTCATCAATAGCCTTGAACAAGTCCTCAAACCAACATAACTTAACGTAATTGTCCTTTAAGAGGGATATAGGCATAATTATTAGGTTTTGTACATTGAAAATGCGTGTAGAGACATAAACATGGCAAGTTGGAAAAAATGGCCTAAAGCCCTAACGAAACCTTCTTGAGCTCAACCACCATCGACAACACCTAAAAACCATGACATGAGTCCACTCTAGGGAGTCTTTGGCATCCAAGTTGAATATGGGTGACATTATGAGGTCTTATTGATCATCATGGATGGGCCTTAGGTTCATGACTATAGTTTATGAAAGGAAACAAGAGTCTTCAACCCTAAACCTTGCTTCCCAAGCTCAAGAACCATAAACAAGTAGTCAAACCACCACATATGACCTATGTAACATATCATTCACCTCAAAGTGGAATTTGGGCACCATGAATAAGTTAGTTTTGAACCAAGAATGGGTCTCAAGGTCTAACCAAGGTCAAGGGAGGGAAACAAGGGACTACTTGTTCCCTAAGTGAACATTCTTAGGTTTAACTTCTATGAACAACAACTACAACCCACACAACTTCTCGGGATATAGTGTTGGACGAATCCTTGAGCCATCACATAGGACCCTTGTAGGTTATGTTTGGACTATTTGAGGGATACAAGTACCATTATTAAACCAAAACATATTCCCTAAATAAAAATGTGTCAGACCCCCCATTAGGAATGGTTCTCAGGGTTGTAGTTGGTGTTCTTTAGAATCCAAAGCAAGATATAATGGTACCATGAGTAGGTTTTGTACAATAGAAATGGGTCTTGAGGACTTAACATGTAGGTTAAGGGGGAAAGAAGGGTCTTAATCCCTAACTAGACCTTCTTGATCTAAAATGTCATGGTTAGGTCGGGAGGAAAAAACTTGGACCTTATTCCCTAAACATCATTTGTTAGTATCAATCACCATGAAAAACACCTGCAAATTACCATAAAACAAGCCCTATCAGCTAATGGATTTTTAGCATCAGAGTTGGAATATATAGAGTCCATTAGGAGGTTTTTTGCACTGAGTATATATCATAGGATCTTGACCATGGTCGAGGAAGGAAAACAAGTGGTGCCTCAAGATATTGTTGAATATTTTTTAGCTCAAGAGCCTTGAATGACTAGTGCTCCAACCAACACATGAGTCCATTATATGGGTTGTTTGCAAGCCTATGAGTGTGTTATATGAGTTAAGAATTAACACTGATGCATGTTGGAGGTAAGGGGTTACATGGGTTAAGTTATAGAGGATATAAGTGGTTATGAATTATAAGAGTATAAAGGTTATACAAGTGATGGGTTATATTGGGGTTTATAGAGGTTAGGTGTGATTGAGTTATAATAGTTAGGTGTTAGGTGTCTTAAGGTAATCCCTTAATTCATCTACCAAAACTTGATTGTAGCCTAATATATCATCAAGCATAATACTAAGCTCATCACAACCTATTATGGAAAAAGGAGAAGCCTTTTATAAAAAATCCTTTCAATGTTTTCCATTTCCATGTCTCACCTTTTTCCTCATATACCTTGTACCATTTATATGTTATATCTTCTAATATTGTATTTGGGAACATATGTGGCCATAACATCTCATCACAATGTCCAATTAGATGAGTGTATTCTCTAATATCATTCTAAAAAACAAGTGGTATTTCAAACTTAAAAACTTGTGTCAACCTGAAAGAAAAATGAGGAAAGGTTGATGCAAACTTAAAACTTGTGTCAACGTTCAGGGTACACATTCTCACTTAACAACTATTTGATAAAATTGAAAGTGAGCATATGTTATAGGCTGGATTACAGGATATATAAATTATATATATGGACTATGGGTTAGGTGTTATGGACGGTAAGGGATATATAGGTTAGGGGTTATACAAGTTCAGGGTCTTAATGATTATGTAATTTTTGGGTTTAGGGGTTATGGTTTAGAGGTTAGTTGTTAACATGGATACAGTTTAGGGGTTACCATGGCTAGAAGTTATATGGGCCAGTTGTGACAGGAGTTAGAAGGGTAAGAAATTATAAAGGTTAGGGTGATAGGTTATAGGGGTCAATATTATATGCATTATGGGGATTAGGGGTTATAGGGTTATGGATCAAAGGGTATAGGAATCCAATGTTATTTTAGTTAGATGCAATAGAAGGTGTAAGGATTAGAGATTAGATGTATTTATAGATACCAAGGGTTCTATTAGTTGTTAATGGGATAGGGGTTATTGAGATTATAGATGGTAGGGGATAGGGAGGTTATATTAGGGTTTATAAGCTTAAGAGGGTTATAAATGTTAGGGGTAATTATATGTTAACAATTACATAAGGGTTTGGTTTATAAGAGTGTTAGTGGAAACCTATTTGAACATGTACAATTTCTAGTTTTAAGGTTGTTTTACACTAATGTTATATAACTATTAAGGTGGATTATAAGGTACATGTATGTTCTATGTATGAAGGTAAGGCATATTAGTTCTCAGTTTGCTTGTGTAGAGTGTTAACAAAGGGAGGTCTTGTGTTAGGCAACTTTAAAAGCCATGTTAACAATTACATATTTGTCTTATGAACAAGATACGGTACTATCCATTTTGAGGTATAAGAGTGATAGGTTGTTGGGGTGAATGTTACACTCATTATGGGGTTGTGGGGTTATATTTGTTAGGTTTTACAAGTGTTGGGGTAAGGGGTTATACGAGTTAGGAATCCTATCTGTTAGGTGTAGAGTTTATAAAGTTTGAGGGTTATAGAGTTTAGGGGTTATTAATAATAAGGGTTAATATATGGGTTAAGAGTCATAGGGCTTAAGGATTAGGATATAAGAGTTCAAGGTTATATTAGGAATGATAAGTGTTTGGGGGTGTGGGTTGAGGGTTATAATGTTTATGGATTAAATTTTATAGGTGTTATATTTTTTAGGGATTAGGAGTTGTAGTGGTTATGTCTTATATTATGGGTTATAATGTACTATGGAAGTGGTTATTTTGGTTGGGAGTCATATGGGTTAGGAATGAGATGGGTTATAGGGTTATGGATCAAAGGGTATAGGAATCCAGTGTTATTTTAGTTAGATGCAATAGAAGGTGTAAGGATTAGAGATTAGATGTCTTTATAGATACCAAGGGTTCTATTAGTTGTTAATGGGATAGGGGTTATTGAGATTATATATGGTAGGGGATAGGGAGGTTATATTAGGGTTTATAAGCTTAAGAGGATTATAAATGTTAGGGGTTATATGTTAACAATTACATAAGGGTTTGGTTTATAAGAGTGTTAGTGGAAACCTATTTGAACATGTATGTTTTCTAATTTAAAGGTTTTTTTACATTAATGTTATGTAACTATTAAGGTGGATTATAAGGTACGTGTATGTTCTATGTATGAAGGTAAGGCATATTAGTTCTCATTTTTCTCTAATTTTACCTTTTAAAAATTGTAATTTTCTTGTTTTTTTTCAAATTCTCCCTGACGGTCGTCATGCGTTAAGATATAAGAGATAAGAATATTGAAAGCTACCAATATCCTACTAAAGAAACATTCCTTGCAGAGATAAGAGTCTTGAAATCTATCAATATCCTACCAATCAAATGATGTTTGGGCCATAAGGGCTTTTCAAAGTTCATTTGTAAGCTAAGTCAGTTCAGAATTTGCATGTGACATAACACTATCATTCAATAGGCAAATTGTTACATTTCATTGTCATGCATCATGTGTGAGGGATTGAGCCACCACAAAGGAAACATGCAAAGAATATTTGTCTTATGAAAAAGATATGGTACTATCCATTTTGAGGTTTGGCATAGAGAATGTTCTTATAGACTACACTACATTGCACCATATAATCCCTACACTCCTTGCAAACCATGTAACACCATTCAAAGACACATTCATAACCTCTAAGCCCCATTCACAATTCATTATTTCCCATTTCTAGTCCAATGTAACAATGATGACATTTACTGATCATTCCAAGTATATTTCTCATTCACGAGGCCAAAATCATATAAGATCATGCATATTTAGATCTTATTGCAGCACTGATTGCATTAAGGTAGCTTATTTTGACTATGTATTTCTCCACGAGAAAGAGAGAGAGTTAACCTATGGTAGTCAATTTTCTTTTAAAAGAGATTAATAATAGTTTATACTTGCATTTTTAATGACCCAATTCTTCAGTGACGAGGGTTCATAACCATATAGCACTTTAAATTGGGTAATTTTGGAGGTAGAGTAATACATAATATCTTACCAATATTCTATTAGATGGAACCACTGCATCCATTTCCTTTGTTTATCCCATGTGTACATTTGAAGATACTTGCGACGAATTAGCTATACTTGGAACCACCTCATCCATTTCCTTTGTTTATCCCATGTAAAGATTCTTGCGATGAATTAGCTATATTATCGACGAACTTTTTTCGTCGATAGTATAGATAATTCGTCGCAAGATTATTTACATTCGTTGCTCTTGCGACGATATCCTTTCCTTGTCTCTTGCCAATGAATTCCATTCTTTGTCTCTCTTTCCGATGAAAATGTTTGCATAAGTGATGGGTACTAAATTATCCTTGATTTTCTCCTCTACCTATTCTACTTCTTTTCACACCACCATATATATCAATATTTCTTGAAGGTTAAAAAGATCAACATCAACTTAGAAGAGAATCCAATATCATATTGTTGTACTTCTATAGAGAATACTCTCTCTATGTTTTAAAAGATAGCTACATGACACTACACTTAAATGACAAATTCCAACACTTGATGGTTTTAATTAGGATTCATTTCATATTTGGTTTATCAACTTGAAATTAAAATTTGATACTTTGCAAGCTAGTACCTTGAGTCAAATACAAATATGAAATTATGAATCATTAACATATCTAATAGAACATTTATTCTAACCTATAACAAATATACTAAATTCTCATAATTTATTCTCATAACTAGAAGTTGGTTTACATTTAGAGTTCCCTTCCACATGGTCATTTTTCCTCATTATTGCTTCATGCTTGAAACTGTCCTTCAGAGACATCACCTCGCAATTCTTCTTGATAGAATTTTATTACATTAATGGCAAGTGTCACATTATTCCACTTTATTACATTACATTAGTAAGTGCTTCAATATGAGATAATGGAGTTTAATATTTGAAAAAGTGGGTGTGTGAGTCACACTTGAGTCTAGAAACCCTCCCATATCATTAATGCATGTGAATAGTCTATCCTTGTGAAATTTCAGTGCATATAGAAACAGTTTGAAAAAAATTCAACATTGGCCCCATTCACAGGTCATTGTTTCCCATGTCTAGTCCTATTACAATTTATGTTCGTTGTTCCTTTTAAAATTCGTTCGACAGTAAACATGTCCCCACATCTAGTACTACAAGGGCATATTTTTATGGTGTTGATTAAGCAATCAACGAAAAAGAGGGATTTTTCATCACAACTATGACACACATACATTGTATATACATTAATGTAGAACCTAAAAGAAAAATTAAGAAAGGTTGATGAAAACTTAAAACTTGCGTCAACGAATTTGTGTACTTTGAAAATAAAATAGGGTTTATGGTTTACATGATGAATTTATGATGGAAAAATGTGGGTTTGTGAGTCAAAATTGAGTCCAGAAACCCTCCCATATTGTTAAGGCATGTGAATAGTCTATCCATGTGAAATTTCAGTGCATACAAAAACAATTTAAAAAAATTTCAACATTGGCCCCATTCACAGGTCATTGTCGCCCATGTATAGTCCTAGTACAATGCATGTTCGTTGTTCCTTTCAAAATTCGTTTGACAGTACACACGTCCCCGCATATAGTACGACAAGGGCATATGCTTATGGTGTTGATTAAACAATAAACGAAAAAGAGGGATTTTTCATCACAACTATGACACACATACATTGTATATACATTAATGTAGAACCTGGAAGAAAAATGAAGGAAGGTTGATGAAAAATTAAAACTTGTGGGTGTGTGAGTCAAATTTGAGTTCAAAAACACTCCCATATCATTAAGGCATGTGAATAGTCTATCCATGTCAAATTTCAGTGCATACAGAAACAGTTTGAAAAAATTTCAATGTTGGCCCCATTCACAGGTCATTGTTTCCCATGTCTAGTCCTAGTACAATTTATGTTCCTTATTCCTTTTAAAATTCGTTTGACAGTACACACGTCCCCGCATCTAGTACTGCAAGGAATTATTTTTATGGTGTTGATTAAGCAATCAATGAAAAAGAGGGATTTTTCATCACAACTATATTAACATACATGCATTGTATATACATTAATGTAGAACCTGAAAGAAAAATGAAGAAAGGGTGATGCAAACTTAAAACTTGCGCCAACCAATTTGTGTACTTTGAAAGAAAAATAGGGTTTATGGTTTACATGGTGAATTGATGATGGAAAAAAGTGGGTGTGTGAGTCAAAATTGAGTTCTTAAACCCTCCCATATCATTACGGCATGTGAATAGTCTATCCATGTCAAATTTCAGTGAATACAAAAGCAATTTGAAAAAAAATCAAAGTTGGCCCCATTCACAGGTCATTGTTGCCCATGTCTAGTTCTAGTACAATTTATGTTCCTTGTTCCTTTTAAAATTCGTTTGACATCACACATGTCCCCGCATCTACTACTTAAAAGGAGTATTTTTATGGTGTTGTTTAAGCAATCAATGAAAAAGAGGGATTTTTCATCACAACTATGACACACATACATTGTATATACATTAATGTAGAACTTGAAATAAAAATGAAGAAATGTTGATGCAAACTTAAAACATGCGTCAACCAATTTGTGTACTTTGAAAGAAAAATAGGGTTTATGGTTTACATGATGAATTGATGATGGAAAAAAGTGGGTGTGTGAGTGAAATTTGAGTCTAGAAACCCTCCCATATCATTAAGGCATGCAAATAGTCTATCCATGTCAAATTTCAATGCATACAGAAACAATTTGAAAAAATTTCAACATTGGCCCCATTCATAGGTCATTCTTGCACATGTCTAGTCCTAGTACAATTTATGTTTAGTTCGATAGTACACACGTCCCCGCATCTAGTACTAAAAATGAATATTTTTATGGTGTTGATTAAGCAATCAATGAAAAAGAGGTATTTTTCATCACAACTATGACACACATACATTGTACATACATTAATGTAGAACCTAAAAGAAAAATGAAGAAAGGATGATGCAAAATTAAAACTTGTGTCAACCAATTTGTGTACTTTGAAAGAAAAATAGGGTTTTGGGTTTACATGATGAATTGATGATGGAAAAAAGTGGGTGTGTGAGTCAAATTTGAGTCCAAAAACTCTCCCATATCATTAAGGCATGTGAATAGTCTATCCATGTCAAATTTCAGTGCATACAGAAACAATTTGAAAAACTTTCAACGTTGGCCCCATTCACAGGTCACTGTTGCCCATGTCTAGTCCTAGTACAATTTATGTTCGGTTCGACAGTACACACATCCCCGCATCTAGTACTACAAAGGAATATTTTTATGGTGTTGATTAAGAAATCAACGAAAAAGAGGGATTTTTCATCACAACTATGACACACATACATTGTATATACATTAATGTAGAACCTGAAATAAAAATGAAGAAAGGTTGATGCAAAATTAAAACT